>VZTY01010386.1:83259-105977 GCA_013400935.1 Turnix velox | reverse complement strand
AAAAAAAAAAAAAGCCCAGAAAGAAAACTGGAACCAAAGCTCTTCTCCTTAGAGCGAGCAGCACTAATCCTCCACCAAAGGTTAAGGAGAAACCTTTCTCCACCTGGATCCTGCTGGATCTGTCCTGGTCCTACAGCAACAACGAGGAACTGCTTCTGCTGTCACAAATATGTTCCATCTGGACATATCTTGATCCCTCTTTTTCTTGTATTTGTGTACATTTATGTTTAACTCAGTCTCTTGACTGGTAGAAGAGGATATATCCAGATTCTGAGTTTTTGGAAATGTCTGATGTTAACCCATAGAATTCTTCAATGGCCTGGGCATCAATTTTCTGAAAATTAATGAGAGTTAGAATTAGTTTCAGGCAAAACAACTCTTTCATAGACTTAACATTACTTGCAGCTCTTGGAGATGACACTAGAAAGCCACATGGTATTAATAGTGATATTTGGGTACCATTGAATCCAACCAAATACAACAAAATATTTCTTTCACTTAGTAGCTTATTCACTTAAAAAAAAAAAAAGAAGAAATCAAGATAAAATAATAAACCTCTGACAAGTCATGCACTCTTGAGCTGGGCTATAAAGGAAGGGATCCATCAAAGTGTATCCTTAAAAGTAGAGCTTGAAATGTCACAAAAAAGTGACATTTTCTATATTTGCTTTCTCATTCTTCATTTCAGGATTTTAAAAGACCTAGATCCTGGATCCACAGAGACAAGAGGCTGAAGTATCCTGATTCATTCCAGAGGACCAAAAGGGAGATTAGCTTAATGCTTCCACTTTATTCCCCAAGGAATAAATTGAATGTCTCTCCAGGGATGGGGCTTCCACCACCTCTCTGGGCAGCCTGGGCCAGTGTCTCCCCACCATCATGGGGAAGAATTTCTTCCTCTTGTCTCATCTAACCCTACCCTGCTCTATTTTCAAACCAGTCCCCCTCATCCTGTGGCTGCAAACAGCCCCTCCCCAAGGAATAAAATTGAGGAAGCAAAGAAATGCCCAGAAAACAAGACACCTGCTTTGATGGTGGTGTTAAAAAAAATAAATAAAGAAGAGGGAAAAATCCCCAAAGAGATATTTTATCTTTCTTTTCCATTCATGGGCTTCAGTGAAGTTGAAAAGCCACACTGAGAGCTCTGGCGTTTCCGCATAATTTATTAGCACAACTTCTACTCCCAACTGTTAGAAATCCACATTTTAAGAGAAAAATAGGAAAAGAACATCCTTCAGCCCTTGTCATATTTTTAGCAGACAGCTCAAACATGTTTTATTTTAAGTGCCAACTAACTTGCCGTGCAATCAAGTCTATTTCCACTACTCATTTAGAATGCAGCTCCAACGTTTGGTGGAGATTAATTCACCCTACAGATATTTTTAGTTTCAACATGGCAAAAAATTATTTCCTTTTTTTAATTTCACCATCCACAAAAAACTGCAGAAGTGGAAGAGGGTTATATAGAGTCTGTTCTTCCCACCCATAGCTGATCACACACACTGTGGACAGAAAGGTTTCACCCAGTTGCAGCTCTAGAGTAACCACCAGTTGATGGTTTGGAATCAGAGAATGTGTAGGGTTGGAAGGGACCTTTCAAGACCTTCTAGTCCAACCTGCTTGTAGTGACAGGGACATCCTGCACTAGATGAGGTTGCTCAGAGCCTCAGCAAGCCTTGGATGTTTCCATGCTTTGATGTGATCTCCACCTCCTCTCTAGGCAACCTGGGTCAGTGTCTCACCACTCACACTCATCAATGTTTAAAATTCTTCACCCTCATCCAACATTCAGAAGATTTTTTCCTGTTAAATTTAAACACCCTTTGCTCATTTCCAGACCAACTACTCCTGTCCCTCAAAGCAAATCCTCCCCTTGCACACCATTCAACTGAAAGCTGCAAATCTCAGAATATTTAAGTGAAGACAAAAGAAGACTGGAGAAATCCATGGACAGACACTTCTCCTTTTCTGTTTCACACAGACACTGGAACTGTGATGTATCACTTAGCTGCTCTAATGACAACAAGTCAAATTAGCCAGAGATCATTTACTCAGGTTTCTCAATTAATTTTGCTTGGCACACCACCCCTTTTTTTTTGGGCAGATTCGCCTCCTGGATCTGATGCAGTTGCTTTTCACATATGTTGTAGGATGTTTGGTTATCATCTGTCTCCCATTTAATTGAAAGTTGGCCTTCCAACCA
The DNA here is from genome assembly GCA_013400935.1 of Turnix velox. Classification (NCBI taxonomy): domain Eukaryota; kingdom Metazoa; phylum Chordata; class Aves; order Charadriiformes; family Turnicidae; genus Turnix; species Turnix velox. Next base: position 103,774 of record VZTY01010386.1, on the reverse strand, counting down.
AATCCAAACAGATAAATAAATACAATTTCACCACTTCTGACATTTAGTGGGTAATAAGGATAAACTACTTCCCATTGACAGTTCAGAGCTACTAATTCATAGCACTTGCCAACAATGCAACAAGGTTTTTTAAACTGTTTTAAGCTTTCTCCTGTGTTCTCTTTCATCTGCACCATCTGTAAACAGGTACAAGGGCCTTGGACTCACCTGAAATTTGCTAAGTTTTTTTTTTTAAATTATTTTAAAAGCCTGTTTTCAGGTTTTTAGGAGCCTCTGTAGAGTAGAAAGCTCCTGTGGTTAGGCCTAACCCCAAAAATTCATGCAGAATTCACATTTCATAGAATCATAGAATGGTTTGGGTTGGAAGGGATCTTAAAGATCATCTAGTTCCAATCCCCCCCTCCGCCACAGACAGGGCCACCTTCCACTAAATCAGGTTCCTCAATGCTTCATCCAGCCTGGCTTTAGACTTCTAGGGAGGGGGCTTTGTGGATCTTTTGCCACTCTGTTTTTGATGGAGCAACACAAAATCACACACAGCAATGTGTTTCCTGTGGTGTCACCTTATGGCTGCTCCCAAGCAGTTTGAAAACCAGCTCTTGGTCAAGTTCAGGGTAAATATTTCAATGTTTTCAGGCAGCAGATGGAACTGACAAAAGGAGATGTGTCTCTCCTTCACTTTCTGAGTGACTAGCCCTGAGCAGTAGCAAGGAATTAACTCTCAAGAGCCGATGACTAAGCAGGGAGAGAGAACAGATGAGTAAAACCACAGCTACTTCTTCCAACCAGGAGAGGAGGAGCAGACTGCACCCCACTGCTCTCCTTCAAGCACTGAATCGTCAGAAATTCAGCTGAGTTCCAGAAGGTCAAGGAAAAAGAAGGAATAGAACATCCCAGACAGAAGGAGGTGAGGTGAAAGCTTCATGTTCATCACACACTTAGTGGTGAGAAGATCCTCTGGGACAAACCCATCAGGAATCAAAGCAGGTCAAGGAGCAAAACGGTCATTGGAAAAGGCTGATGATCTCAAATGACTCATGTGGAAAAGTCACAGGTGCAATTTTTCATGCCCTCCAAGGGTAGGAAAAAACCCAAAAGCCTAAATTTCACAGAAAACAAAACATCAAATTGTACATGCCAGCCAGGGAGAAACTTCTGGCAGCAAAAGGAATTGTAAAACTTCCAGATCCAGCACTGGAGCAGAGGCAGAGCTACAGAAGAGGGCTACAGGACTAACTTAATAACTCTATTTTCACACATTCTGTAAAAGAAGATGAACTTTAAAAAAGAGATTAAATGATTGAAGTTAGAAAAGTGACTTGAGGAGACAAAAAAAAAAAAGCATCCATCCAGGAGAAAGGAACTGTATTCTAGCTTACTTGAGACAGCTCCTTGATATTAATGTCCAAGAACAGACAGCAAGTATTTAAAAATCTATGTTTTGCCACATCAACAGCATTTGCAGGTCTGTTTTGACCTAAAAACTAAGATACAAATGTTTGATATTTGCTTAGCAATAATGTGAAATAGATGGCTATAAAACTGTTTCAGATATTCATCCTCATAGATGAATTGCCACAAAAGATGAGGGGAAAATTTGCTTGAGCAGCCTGTTTAAACATTATTGCCAAAAGCTCAAATCTTGGTGTGCCCTCAGGACCTTTCTACTGCTTCCCAAGCCTTTTTTAAGAATGTTTTTCTACAATTTGTTGGGGAAAACTGCCTGTAAGAAAAGGTCAGAAGTTCTGATGTGCAGCAATGAAAACACAACTAGCACAAAGCATGTTAGCAACAAAAAGAAGCCCAAAAAGTGGGCTGAAATTAGAGCATTTTACATTTTGAGTAAGACAATTGTGGTATTTCAGCCAGAATAGGGCACACCAGCCCATGTTTGAGGTGCCCTCGTGCTGGTTTTGTACTTCTCCACAATCCTTCAAAGCTGTTCAAAAATGCTGCAGTTTCCTTTTGAAATGTTAAGAATTATTCTGCTCTCCTGAAATACTTTCAGGGTGGAAAAGTTAATCTCAGACATAAAAAGCAGAGAGTGATTCCATCTAAGGTTGTTTTCACCATGTGGAAGCAGACCTACCTCTACAATGTCATCATCAAACAGCAACCAAAAGCCATGGCTTTTCACAATGGTGATATAATGTCCACGATTTGGACCACTATCAGGAGAAAAAATGGAATGAAGAGTTATTAATCTTGTGCTCCCCTATATGATTACAGCTATTATTGCCATCCATCTACAAACCCCAAATTCCAGGGACACAGAAGAAAAAATACATTATGTAAGTATAAAAAATAATTTTTAAATAGCAGAACAGTACCCCAACAGAAATCACTTAGAATTACAGTTTATTTTTACTAAATCTATGCAGTATTAGTATATTAAATACATTGTCTTGCTCCTCACAATGGTATTTCAAAACATTTGTGTGCTGTAATAACTTATTGCTTTAAAACTCACACTTCCAGATGGCAATTACACTTTATTGGCTTCTACAATTGCTTTTTTTCCTACAAGTGCTTAAAATCTTTTCTGCTTCGCTTTTAGAAACAGAATTAAAGCCATTACAATGACAAAAAATATTTAATTAATAAAGGTTCTTTCAAAAACTCAGCAGTACACAGTCAATTCCACGTGGGGGCACCAGCTTCAAAAAAACCCCTTCAACGGCTTAGCAATTAGGAACAGGAGAACAGTAAATTAATTCTGTTTTCTAAGTGCTTCACCAGGATTTGTTCTTATTTCATTTAGCTTTCCAGGAAAGCAGGGATGGGGGTGGATTGCTGTTTTTTAATTTTTTCTAAATATTGAAAGTCTTTGCTACTGCTCAATGTCTCATTTGAATTGCCACCAAAGGGACCTCAAGAGATCATCTAGTCCAATCCCACTGCCAGAGCAGGAACACCCAGATCAGGTCACACAGGAAGGTGTCCAGGTGGGGTTTGAATGTCTCCAGAGAAAGAGACCCCACACTCTCTCTGGGCAGCCTGTGCCACTCTTCTCTCACCCTGACAGATTTTTTTCTCCTATTTCTGTGGAACCTCCTGTGTTCCAGCTTGCACCCACTGCCTCAGTCCTATCATTGGATGTCACAGGGAAGAGCCTGGTTCCATCCTCCTGACACTCACCCTTTCCATATTTATAGACATTAATGAGGTCACCCCTCAATCTCCTCCAAGCTAAAGAGACCCAGCTCCCTCAGCCATTCCTCATAAGAGATGCTCCATCCCCTCCATCATCTTCATGGCTCTGTGCTGGACTCTCTCCAGCAGTTCCCTGTCCTTCATGAACTGAAAGCTCCAGAACTGGACAAAACATTCCAGCTGTGGTGTCACCAGGGCAGAGTAAAGGGAGAGGAGAACCTCTCTCAACCCACTGACCCTACCCCTTCTAATACACCCCAGGATGCCACTGTCCTTCTAGGCCACAAGGCAGGTAAAAAAGCAAAGCCTGGAATGCACCCTCAGAAAGCAACATTTGAAAGAGGAAAGAAGTAAAATGTAACTTTTAATTTAAGGACCAAAGAAAGCACAAACCCAACACACCTGCCACAGTGAACAACTACAGCCACGAGGTCATACATTCGGTCAGGATTTGTAGCATCTCCTGAAGTGTTGAAGAGCCGAAGCTCCAGGGGAAAGACTACACGGTAGGAGAGTTTGGTGTATCGATGCAGCTGGTCCATGTATTTGAACCTTTTTAAGTGCAGAGCTAGAATCATGGGCAACTTTTTCACTCTCATTCTGCACCAGAAAAGTAAAGTAAAAAAAAAAGAAGGTGGTTATCAGCAGATCATCTACACCAAAAGTAGGTTCAACAATAGTTTTGATGCGAAGAAGCTCCTTAAAAGGCATCTAAAATGTTGAGGAAGATCTTCAAAAGGCTGCCTTTCTCATGACAATGAGCAGTATTTATTCAGAAATATTATCTACACAACTGACACATGAATGGAAGACAACTGTTCTGTGCTCAAAACACCAATTTTTCATCACATGAATGGGGAGAGAAGGACTAAATCTGTCCTGCAGCTCTGGTCAGGACCAAGGATGAGGTGAGAAACATGATTTTTTGGATGTAGTATTATTCAGAGAGAAAGCAGACAGGATGGTTTTCACCAGGCTTAAGCTGATTAATGCTAACTGGGGAGAATGCCAGCGTCTGGAAGCACCAGATATAAAATCTGGGAGGAATTCTACAACTCTGTGAACATAAAATTAATCATTTCTCTCTGATAAGGTCACCATCAAAGTTATTTGGTGTCCCCACTTTTCCTTTTTGCCCTCCCCACCAAGCTCAGAGCTGAGGAGTTTTACATTTTCTTTTCCATGAGGTGATTCACAATTTTTCCCAACAGCTGCCTGTTTTTGAAGAGAACATTCTCATGAGCTTGACTATTTCAAGCTTACCTCTTCTGTGCTTCCTGCTTACTTCGGCACTGCTCACAATAGTATTTATATTCACTGCATAGAGTTTCAGTATTGCTAAACCCTCTGTGGAAAAAAAGAAAGAAAATTCAGGTGAGTAGGGATGTTCACTCAAATCCACCCACTTCATGCCAACAAACCATCCAGTCACTGCTAATAACACTGAAAAAACCCTAAGCACTAACACAAAATATTCTTCTTCTTCACCTGTATCTCCCCCAAACACATTTTAGGTGTATTTATGCCAGTTTGGGGATGTAGAATCAGTGTCCAGCTGGAAAAAAAAGCTGGAAATTACACCCTCAGGTATTAAGTGCATACACCACAGGTGATAAACAGCAATAAGGTGACTGTGGTTTGCATCCAGCCACTTGGCAGCAGATATTAAAGGTTAAAACCTACAGCCATTAGCCAAAGTTTGGCTCCTCTTTCAGCTCCTAGCAATTAAACATCATTATCAGCTATTAAAAAGCCACATGCTATAGGTGACCTGCAGTATCCCAGCAGCTGATAAGCCTTGGATCCAGCAGTAAAATACAGAGAAGAAATTTCTATCAGGAAAATAAAAAAATAATGTGACCACAACCATCAGGTCCACACAACTGAGAGGCAGCAAGAGGATTAAAATAAAGAAAAAATTATTAGGAAAACAGACATAACAGACATATGATCTGTAGTAATAAATAAAGTCAAAATCAATCTTACCTACCATTCAGAAACCATGGTGCTCATTAAATGCTAAAATCTACAACCATGGTACTCATTAAATCCTAAAATCCACTAAGAAACTATCAGCTCCAAAAATCCACAATGAAGATAAAGTGAACAGCACTTAGAACAGAAAATATTTTAACATAACTAAAAACCTAAAACTGCTGCACAACAGAGTGATAAACTCTTTCCTTCTGATGTAGGACAGGTATTTTTTCCCTTTGCCAATATTTTTATTTACCTTAGACAGTGTGTAATTGATGTATTTTGTTCCACATCAACCGACAGATCCAGAAAGTCCTCATCTTTGCTACTAACCTTGAAAAAAATAAGAAGAAATATTTCATAACAGTTTGGAACCATTAACCATTTCTGGAATGGTGCAATATCCTTCTTGCAAATACAGAGGATCATGATAAAAAAATTCATAAGACACACAGAGAAAAGCCCTTTCTTGTGTTAAACTAAAAGTGATGAAATAATCTGAGAGATGACTATTGAAAAAAAAACGAACTAAGACCCAGAAAAAAAATGAAAAGAAAACAAACCCAAAAACCTCTTGTGAAAAATCTCTCCTACACATTTGCTCACTTCACTGGCAAACCCAAGTTTTTAAAAATGGAGAGGTTTTAACTGTTTTCCACTCTGCTTTTAGACCCCCCTTTTAGCAGCTTTCTGCTGCATTTCAGAGTTTAACAGTAAATGCTTAGAGGAAATGCAGAAACAAGCAGAAGAGTTTTCAATTAAACAGGTTAGCAATTGGGAAAACCATCTTTTGTTTGTGGAACAGTCACATTTCCTTTCAAAACTCCTGAGATAAAATCTTATTAATATTATTTTTGCAAGCTCCTATCCACCACTTAACCATAATTTGAGATTTAAACTCATTAACCAGTCATTTTGGCTGTAATCACTTCTGGGTTTTTTTTCTCTCCCCATCTGGGCTTTTTTTGTTTGTTTGTTTAGAAATATTAAATCAGACACAACACACAGCTAACTCCAAATTCCTGGTCTGAAGGTGATGTGGTTCTAATTCTGGACTTTCTGGTACATCTTTTGCTCTCAAATAGTGTGTTTATGGACCAGCAGCAAGAAGCACTGACTTCAAGCTGAAGAAATTCAATGAATCCCAGAGTTAAATAAATAGTGAGGAGCTCTCATGGAGAAAACACAACAAAAACTATCAACCACTGACACAGGAAATAACATGAAGACAAAAAGGCAGCAAATCAGCCAGGTGCAGGCTGCCTCGATGGAAACAAGTGAGAAGGAACAGAAAAAACACTGTGCTTTTTCTGAGAAACATACCTTCATGAGTATTGGTTTGAACATAGAGGTGATACAGTCCTAAAATAGGCTATGCTCCATATTTTAATAGAGAGAGTGCAATTTCATCTACCCTAATGAATGAAAAAGTGGGCTTAGTATTAGGGCAAACGCTCCAGGACCTGGGAAAAATTCTTAAAGAGGTTTGGTTTGGTTTTCAAACGTACAGCCTCACAGTTAAGACATCTGGTTTCATTGGTTAGTGTTCCTTGGAAGATTTCATGGACCCACGTCAGATCAGTCTTGTCTCCATCGTCACTCTCCAGGCTGCCATTCTGGAGTTTGCCATTCTGCTTCTCCTGCTTTTTCTCCTCTTGCAGTAAGTCAGCAATAGTGTTAAGTAGGTAGTTTAGGAATTCGTGTGCATCCTGCTGCATATAATTATCAAATAATTCTGCAAAGGAAGAGATCAAGGAGAATGAAAAAAATACAGATAACTCCATAATATCAAGACATTGTGCTTTTAGCAATCAGTGCAAGCTCTTCCCCCTTCTCTGCCCTGTTCATTAAACAGTTGTAGCTTATGTTTTTAAGAGCCTGAAGAATTACACTTTGTTGTTCTCACAACAGATGTTTGGTTACCCTCATCTACTCCTCGGGCTGCAAGAATCAGCTGAAAAATAACTTTAAGATAACTAAGTTGGGCATTTCCCTGCCCATAGCAGGGGGGTTAGAACTAGATGATCTTTAAGGTCCCTTCCAACCCAAACCATTCTATGATTACCTGGAACTGAAGAAAACCACAACTGGTTTTAGGGTTTCTTTTTTTGGTTGTGTTTCTTTCTTTTTTTTTTTTTCTTTAGGGAGGGAGATAAATAAAGACATTCTGAAGTGCTGCCTTCAACCATGAATTAATCAAGTCCAGCATGAAGGGGCAAAAATCCCCTACTGTAGATCTTTTCTGTTATCTTTTCAAGTTCAAGCAGAGAGGATAAATCAAAATAGAGAACGCTTCCTCACAAAGTGGCCCTGAGAAATAACCACCAGTTCTCATCATAAGGAATTTATCCAATCACAAATGTAAGAAAGGATGCTGAGGGTGGATAAATCTTATAAAGTCCAAATTTGACCTGCTCCACATGGTCTGTTTAGCCCACAACAGCTTCTAACTGACTTGGAGCAGAGCTCTGCCAATGGGGAACAAATGGAATGAAAATAAAATGAGACTTGTGTGCATGCTCCAGGTCTAAGCAAGAAGAAACCATGAAGATGATGAAGGGATTGGAGCATCTTCCTTCTGAGGAAAGGCTGAGGGAGCTGGGTCTCTTTAGCTTGGAGGAGACTGAGGAGTGACCTTATTCATGTCTTTATGGAAAGGGTGAGTGTCAGGAGGATGGAGCCAGGCTCTTCTCTGTGATTTCCAATAATAGGACAAGGGGCAATGGGTGCAAGCTGGAACACAGGAGGTTCCACAGAAATAGGAGAAAAAACATTGTCAGGGTGAGAGAAGAGTGGCACAGGCTGCCCAGAGAGGGTGTGGGGTCTCCTTCTCTGCAGACATTCAAACCCCACCTGGACATCTTCCTGTGGGACCTGGCAGGGGGATTGGACTAGATGATCTCTTGAGGTCCCTTCCAATCTCTGATATTCTGTGATTCTCTTAGAACACAGCACACTTCTGGTATCACCTCTCCCTATGCCAGAGGTGGCAAAATTCACCCCACAAACATCTGTTTAAAAATCATCCAGAAATCTGTTCAAACTTGACAGCTTGGACTCAATTAAAAAGGAAATTTTGTTTATGTTTGCTATGCTTAAACCCCCAACCCTTAAATCTGCATAAAAACGTCATTTATTCATTTACCATTTTCTTTCCTCAAGCGGGAAATGAATTTCTTGGGTGGGATGACCCCCACCTTCTTCTTTTGCGTAGCAATACTGTTGAAGAGATCAGAGAGGCATGTGAGGAGGCTTTCCTTCTTTCGAGGCTGCACTTTGTATGCCAAAACTTTTTCCCGAAATGGACGACAAAAATAAAGTGCCTGTAAGACTGAGTTGCAGTAGCAGGTATTGCCGAACTGGTTAAAAAAAAACAAAAAAAGAACAAAAAGGAAAAAAAAACACAAACATTTTCATATTAGGCCTGTTAAGAAGTAGTAACAGAAAGAGGTTGCTTGTTAAAAGAATGTCACATGTGGGAAGTGGAAAAGTCATCTGTCAGAGTGAAGGGAAATGGTCAGACACTACTTGAGGCATGAGGAAGTTCTTCCCCATGAAGGTGACACTGGAGCAGGTTGCCCAGAGAAGTGGTGGAGACACCATCCCTGGAAACATCCAAGGCCAGGCTTGCTGAGGCTCTGAGCAGCCTGATTTAGTACAGGATGTCCCAGGTCACTGCAGGGGGTGGCACTGGATGGCCTTTGAAGGTCCCTCCCAACCCTATAATTTATTGGGGAAATACCAGCAGGCATGGAGAGACTCATCCTTGTGTCAACACAGCTGGTAAAAGCAAGAAGAGAAGAAAACAGTCACAGTTACACCAGACACATAAAAAAAGAAGGAAATCATTGACATGAAAAACCTCAATTGAGGGATCCTCACAACACCAAAACTTCTTGAGATAGTGTGCTGCTGCTCCTTGTGGGGGAGGTCCTGCTGATGTGGAAGCACCAGAAGAGAGGGACAGAAAGAGCACAGAAAAGAGACAGCAACCACCAGCACTGTCACATCTCAGCTGTAAATTCATACCTTAAATTTGCCCATGTCAGATACACAGAGGAATTTTTAGAGTCAGACAGCAAGGTATCTGTTGAATATTACCTGCTTATAATGAAGTATCATGAGAAGTAGATGGTGCAGGCAAATTGAGAGAGCAGCTGGTTTGCATCTGAAGGCAGTAAGTGTCATTTTAGAAAGAAGAGGGTGGTGGTAACAGATTGCAGAAGCTGTGTCCATACTGCTTCAAAAGGAGAAACACTCAGGCCACTGTGGTATCAGTGGATGATCCCCAAAGAGACACACAGCAGGGTTTTTGAGTTGTTCCTCTGCAATTTATTGTGCAAGCATCTTTTACAACGTTGCTGCTTCAAAAAAAGCAAACCAGATCCTGGGTTTGCCAGTCTCCTGATATTTAGGGTAATGAGATTCTGCATCTCAGAGAGAACTGAGAGCAAAATATTTTAAATAAACAAAATGAGCACACGAATCTGACAACACAACACTGTTTGTTCCTTGGCACTCACAGAATATGGCCAGTGCTGCTCACCAAAATTTGCTGTGATTACTGTAGCACAATGATTTCAATTCAATAGTCAGTTTGCTGAGTGAAACAGAAGATTAACATTTAATTCACACAGCTAAAGAGGTTACAGCATCATAGTCACATTAACATTCATTTATATCAAATGCAAACAGAGAACAACAGTTAAAACTTACTGACGTGAGGAAAACCAATATTTGAAGTGACCAAACATGAATTACAATTCCTCTGGCATAAATATTTCAAAAAGATGCCAAAACATAAGGTTTTCTGCTTAAAACTGGCTGAAAATAGCTATTAAAAAAATAAAAACCTTTATTGTACACAGGGTCAACACCTGATTCTATTTGCAAAGCAACTAGACATTTACTGGCATTGATGCCAAAGTCATCAAAGTGCCCTCTTTAAATGCTCCAATTAACTTCAAATCATGAAAGAACCAGAAATAACTTTGGAAAAAGCTCTGCAGAACAACAGCATGAAAAGGATCGTCCCCAAGAAAGTGGCTGCAAGGAATAAAGCACAACAGTCATATTTTTGTCCTTCTAAACAGAGAATGGGTGTAGTTACAATAATTCTGGTTATTTTTAGAATGCTGTTTTTCCTCTCCACGCTATTCATCGCCCTCTATTTATGTTACAAGTGGAGATGCCTTCCATTTTTCCCATTATGGTGCAAACCTCAGCAGCTTTGGAATGGCCATTAACACCAGACTGAAGGAACAAAACTCAGAGTTTTTAGATAGTTTGGTGTCTGGGAACACAAACTATTAGAAACCCACACACAACTCAATTAAAAGGGTTTTGTAAATAACACGTTGGGAGAGATGCTGACCTTATTTGGTGGGATAAAAGACACATCATCTCAGAGTTTTCAACAAAACATACCTAGATGAGCAGCAAATTATGTTTCTACTGAGTTTTTGGCAAATTCTATTTTCACAGCATAAATATGATGCCACAGAAGCAGTGTTTCTATGAACTAATTTCCTATACTCATTGGGAAAGATGCCACAGGCCTAACATCTGCCTTCCCACACCAGAAGCACTGCAAGGATCAATGTCAATGCTCCATTCTCTCCACAGTTAATTTGGGAAGACAATTCTGACTGCCCAGCAGATCCCATTTAAGTCAGATCTTACATTTTGCATCTCTCAGTTTGTATAATCTCTTTAGAAGGGTTTGCAGTTATATAGGGCTGTCAAAATAATATTTTAAAAAGAAGCATTATGACAGGGAAGAAAATTAACATCCAGGACAATGTCACTCAGCTCCTGGCTATGTCCTCACTGAGAATTTCTACTAATCCCATGAGAAATACATTTTTAGAAAAGGACCACATTTTCATTTTAAAACCTCAAGGCATCAGTGTAAAATCAAATCTCTTCTCTAGAACAGCACATAACAAATGCACATTAATGTCCTCTCCAGCTAAATATTAAAATCCTGTGATTAGAGTTGTATCTAAGTAGGTAGGTTTCTGTCAAAGACTTTATAAATTTAATTTTAAACACTAAAAAGTGTTTTTATTTTGCTCAATAAAAAGGCACAGCACCATACTGCAGGATGTGGTGTCTATGCAGAGTCTCACCTTAAGGGATAAGTGCTCATAGATGAAGTTTTAACAGAGAATCCTGTGAAATCCCAAATTAGGATATGAATTAAAAGCCAGAATTTCAACCCCAGAAAATTCACTTACATTAACCAAGCCAAAATAATGTTCATTCACAGGGAACTGCTCAGGACCAATCTCTTTCTCCAAAGCAGAGGCATTGGCGCCCTAGAAAGAAATATTTACATTAGAGAAAAAAAAAACAACTTTAAAAATAACCCAGAGTTCATACTAATCCTTTAAAAACCAAAGGAGATAAGAAGATAAATTATTCCCACTGAGAATTAGCATCCCATGTCTCTGATGTTCTGCAAAATGAAATCAATCTGATGCTTCATCATTATAAAAGGTACCACTTTAAAAACTTTTCACTTAAAAACTCAACTTGATCAGCTGGAATTAGAGCAATGTGATCCATCTGTAGGGAGTTTGTGAATCTGAATTTATTTGAAAGTTAACATGAAAATCATGCTCACCCCTAAGACTTCAGGTAGTCACAGTGACCTAGAAACACCAATTTAAATTTAGCCAAGAATGTGTTGCCAAAAAAATTAAGAAACTTGACTTTCTGGGGAATTGAAGGAGAAACATGCCTTTTGGGGTGCCACAGAAACTATCCTGCATCTTACAGCACTTCACACATCTAAAAACATAAGAAAATTGAATCTACTTTGCTATGCCATGACACACATTGTGGGAGCAATAAAGAATGAAAAGAATGTACCAACTGAGTTTGTTTGGCATATGAAAGCTCAACAAATAGTGTACACTAAGATGCAGCTAAATATAAAGTTAATGAATTTTTAAAGTATGAGATTAGAATTGACTTCTCATTGTTAGCACAGGACAGATAAATATATCTTATAAAAGCCCCAGAAGTACATCCTCAAGACTTCTAGGAGGTCTGAGAAAATGGTTTTAAGGAACTGCCCTGCTGTTCCAGGGAGAGATGCTAAAACTGTCTGTACAGAGCTCTGTGAGCAGGAACAGGACAAAGTTTTAGAGTCAACATGTCAATTACCAGAGGAGGAAAACATCCTCCTAATTTAACTAAAGGGGTAATACTTTTTTACTTACATAATTACACTGTCGGAGAGTTGGGAATTTAACACTTCCATACTGGTGGGGGAGGCGACAACTAAAGTTTCAGCAACTTGTGATCAGGGTTTCTGATTTTCTAGAAATTCCTCAGGCTTAAAATGTTGTCTCAGAGGTTGGTTGCACTTTCCAAGAGCTCACCCATTCTGTTCACACCCTCATGAGCAAAAATTACTTTGGATCTAGAGATTGAGCTCAATGGGTTTCCAGATAAGTATGTATGAGATACAGGGAAGATAGGAGTTGAGTAAAATGAGTACTTATGCAAAGAACAACCAAAAGGTTTCTGAGACAAGTTTAGTTGAGTTTGGTAAAGCAAAAAGAAATGGGAAAGTAAAAAGGTAAGAGAAAAAGATAAGTTTCAAAAACTCTTAGCCAGCGTGGGGGTCTAACCAAGTCACCACTGACAAAGGGTGAAATTTTAACAGAGAATGCCATCAAAACCAGAACAGAGATCTATCAACTCTTCCAACTCATAAGTTGAGTCCCTTTTGCTCAGGAGAGAAGTCTTAAATCTTCATTTCCAGTTCAATACACCAAGCAAGTGGAAAAAATAGCAGTAGACTCCTATTTCTTAGCTGGATTACACTGCCAACTTGTCACATCACCAAAGGGGATAAGAAAGGAGCACAGTCTCTTATAAGCTCTACAGCCTGTGACTATTCCTGCAAAGAAAATCAGTATTTTTCCTGGCCTAGAGTTAATTGATTTCAGAAACTGGAAACATATCAACAGCTTCTGGGGGTTTGTTTAAATACTTCTAATGCCCTTAAATTTATTTGAATTTGTAATTATCCTTATAGACAAATGGCTTGGAGATTGCATTTGCTTATCTGACAAGAATCATGAGAAGAAATTACTGCTGGAAGATGAAGGAGAGGTTCTCACTTTGCTATTTGCTCTAAAGATGAAGAAATTATAATAAGGCCAAGAGTTCTTCTGCAGCTACTGATGAACACAAGGAGAGTGATTAATGACAACTACTGAGCTCAGAAGATCAACTAAGATCAACTAATGACAGAAATCCTCATGCCCAGCATCCACGGGGTTCTTGCTTCCAGTTATAACTTTTCTCCTTTTTAGAACTATGAATTTTACTGAGTTTCAGTGAAATTCTGGTCCTCAGCACAACCTGGCTGAGAGTAAGTGGACTATTACTCCAGCCTAACCAGTATTACCAGAAAAAAATGGGTTTTTTTATCTTCCTAGCTTTGAAGGAATTTACACTTCCATTTATAAATATCTTTTTGCTGCTCTGGAGGTAACTTTGCAGGCGTGGGAATGGTTCTAAAAGCAATGATGTCCTATCTTGCTAAGTATGAGCAGACCTTCTCAGCACGAAGCAGCTGCTGCTCTAGCTGCAGTAAGAAAAAGGATCAAAATTAGCACAAGATTGGGTCAGTATCCTTGCTGTTACTCAGAGCTCATGTCAAAAATAATCAGGTCAATGCTCCTACTGCTGCTCGAACAAACAGTGAGAGGAGAGGCAGTGAAGCTATAAAAAGAGGGGAAAAAACCCACAAAGCAGATGATGGGAAAGGGTTATAAGAGGGAAGATCAGACTCCACTGTCCTCTAAACTGCAATTCTATCAAGGATTGATATACAGAATCACAGTGTCTGGGATTGGAAGGGACCTCAAGAGAAAATATAATCAAATCCCCCTGTCAGAGCAGGAAGACCTAGATCAGGTCACAGAGGCAGGTGTCCAGGTGGAGTCTGAATGTCTCCAGAGAAAGAGATCCCACAGTCTCTCTGGGCAGCCTGTGCCACTGCTCTCTCACCCTCATAAAGTTTGTTCTCCTATTTCTGTGGAACCTCTTGTGTTCCAGCTTGCACCCATTGCCCCTTGTCCTATCAATGGAGGTCACTGAGAAGAGCCTGGCTCCATCTTCCTGACACTCACCATTTCCTTATTTATAGAAATTAATGAGGGCACCCCTCAGTCTCCTCCAAGCTACACAAACCCAGCTCCCTCAGCCTTTCCTCAGAAGGGAGATGCTCCAATCACTTCATCATCCTTGCTGCTCTGCAATGTATCCTTTTCAGCAGTTCCCTGTCTTACACATTAGCTGTTGGTAATAGCTCCAGCCTCAAAAATATTACAATTACCATGTGGAAGAGTGCAGACAGGGGCAGAACTGGCAGTGGATTTCTGAAGCAGTTCATAGGATGTACAGCCATGGATTTCTAAGCACAGAATTATATATTGATTTCCCATCTTTGAAAACAAAAAAACCCCAAAACTGTCTGTGCAACACTCAAGTCAGATAAAAAGAGCTTTCAGCTCAGCCATCACTCACTGTCATCTAAGGTTTGAAATTAACCCTTTTTTTACATCCAGGAAAGCTTTTTTTCCGGGTATAACGAGTGATGGTGAATTGAACTTTGGATTCCAGCACTCAGCATGCTCATGAGGGCAAAATAAACTGATAATCTTAAAAGGAGCAGGTGTGACAGGGTCACAGAGTTTATATAAGACTCCACACTTCAAAATCCTATGGAATCTTCTTAATCTCCTGTGTGCACAAGCATTTGGTGCACACAGGAAAGGGCTAACTGTGCCCACTCTTGGTAGAGACAAAGCTTATTTTATATATATATGAATATATATACACACATTCTACATGTAGAATAAATCTGCCTGCTGTCAATGTCAGAAAGACAACAGTGGAATTAGAAAATGCTGTTTCAAATCAGTGTACTGCTAAGGAGCATCTAAAACCTGAATTATTTAAGTGGTTTAAATATGCACAGAATACTTGATAAACTGTCCCACCTACATCTTTATTCAATTAGAAGCTGGTCTTGCAAGATCCAGAGGATCTGTGTCACACTTAGAAAGGAGTAGTAAGCCACACACACGTGGGAAATTCTATGCTTTTTAAAATTAGATGGCAAATCCAGGCTCCAGGAAAAAAAAAAAAAAAAAAAGAATATAGGAGGAGGATGCTGGATTAAGGGTAGGTAGCAGAGAAACTACTGCTTAGAGACTCAATGGTTGTAATGTGGCTCTAAGCAACCTACTTTTCCCTCCTCAGCCACTGCCTCTGAGATCACCCAAGTGTTCACATCTAGTTCATCCACCCGAGAAAAGCTCTGCAAGATTTCTCCTGCCCTTGGATTTCTCTCAAATGACCCAGTAACACACATACGAGTAGATGTTCTGCCAGTGCAGCTCTCAGATATTCTGCAGCTTTTTGTCCCTGTGAAGCAACACACAAACAGTTCCACAGGCCCAGAGTTTACCAGCACCATCCTTCTGTGAGTTGAAAAGATTCTTCTCTAGCTCTGCTTTTATCCTGCTTTCTGCTTCCTTAGGGATAGGGTCCAAGATGGCAGGACTAGGAGTAATAGATGCAAATTTGAAGAGGGGAGATTTAGGCTGGAGAAAAGAAATTCTTTCCTGTGAGACACTGGAAGAGGTTGCCCAGAGAGCTTGTGGATGCCCCCTTAATCCCTGGAGGTATTTAAGGCCAGGCTGGATGAGGCATTGAGCACCCTGCTCTAGTGGAAGGTGTCCCAGGGGGGCTGGAACTAGATGATCTTTAAGGTCCCTTCCAACCCAAACCACAATCTTCCCAGCTCTAAATGCCATTTCTCTGATAAAGCTAAAGCAAAGCCCTACAAATGAAGGTGAAACAGCAGCAAGGCAAACATTAGACACCTCTGCTTGAACCCACTAGTGTAAATTATTCAGGTGGCAAATGGAAATGTATTACTTACAAATGATCTGGTCACCTCTTCTCCAGCATTGAAGCCAATAATTATATCCACACAGCACAGATTCAGAGGAGTAGAATAAGCCTACCACCAATTTGTATCCTGGATTTGTGTTCTTCAGGCATGCCTTACTGGTTTAGCAATCAATTAGACATGAATCCAGGGGAAGTGTCCCTAATTAGCCTCCTGAGAAACACCAATACTTCTAACAGCTTACTACAGACTTTTCACTAAATCAGCTGTCAGAGAGGAAAGGATCAGATCTGTGCTTCACAACCTTGCTCCATCCTATTTGGAGCAAGGTTTGCTTTTCCAACAACAAAAAAAATGTCAATACAATTAAAGAATCCCAACTCCTAACATTCTACAACTGACTGTTTCAGCTCCTCCAGAGTTCAGGAGCCATATTCTGGGTTACATGATGCAGCCAAACCCCTGGAAACTGAGCCCTCATTGCTCTCTCTCCTCAGTTAAGAGAGGATTTGCACCTAACCATGCCACAGTATGGTTATCCCCTTTAAATATTTTTAAACTGGAGGTATGCACTTTTCATGTCTTCATAGGGCTTCTTACTTGCCTCTCACAGTTAATTTTTGCAGTTGCTTGCAAAAAACCCCAGAAACTCCTGGAGTCCGTGGTAAAGATAAGGGCTAAGAAATAAAACTAAGCCAAAAGGGACACAAGGAGAGAACTAGAGCTCTCATTGGTGTCAGCAGCCTTACCCAGCAATGAATCACATTCAAATTAATGAGCATTTCCCTGTGAGCTTCCAATCTTTGCAATGCCATAGTTGCCACATGAACATTATGCAATCACTGAAAAAGGGATGGTGCTCACATCAAGGAAATACAATGAGCAAGAGACACGGGAGAGCTGATCCACACTAGAAAAAAGTTTTTTTAGGGTGAGAGATATGACTGAAGTTCTAACTCTATCACTGTCTACTAATGAGATCAGGAATTTGATGAATTAAATGAATTTTTAAGGAGAAATCCCAGAAGAGTGGTGTGTTTGAGAGGGGAAGTCAGGAACACCAGTCCCTGTGATGATGACTGACCCGGGGTCTGACAGTGTCAGGAATATGGGTTCCATTTTCCCACCTGAAGCCCAGACAATGACTAGAAAAAACCAGCATATTTGACTAGAAGTGCTGGTAAAAACAGCATATTTTACTAAAATGATGTACAATCACAGACATATCAGCATAATCTTGCAGAAAGTTGCCTCTTAGAAGGACTGTTAATGTAATTAGATGTTTTTATAAAGAATGCTTAGAGTTTTTTATATTTGCATCACAACAAACAGTGTTTTTCCTCACTGGACATGAACTGAAGTAGATGCAAATAAACTAACCCAATTTTAAAATACAGCACACAGAACTTGATTTTTCTAGGCTAACTAAAGGAGAAAATAGTGAGACTGACAGCAAATTTAGTCAAGCTACATAAGCATTTAAAACACTGATGATGTAAAAACCCACAGCATTGGGTTAAACAGCTATCTGAGAAAATTGGAAGCCAGTTTTACACATTCATTCAGTGCTAGCAGCACTGCTCAACATTTTCTGCAGAGTAATGAAACCCTGAGTTCTCCGCTTCAAATAAAAACAGTAAGGAGAACCCAAAGCTGCAACACCACAAAGAGTCTCCTCCTGGGAAAAAAAAATAACACTTCAGAAGGGGTATTAGTTGGCTACAAGTATCAGCTTAGTTTTCTTTTATCATCCCAGCCAAAACCAAGCTAAGAGTAGCAGAAAAATGGATCCAAGGTTGAGCACAAACAGGCAAAGTCTCTACAAAAAATCACAAACACTGCAGTGGCTGTGCTCTGTTTGGCTAAATACCCACAGGAAAATGCATTGCCTTACATTTGCCCTCTTAATCTGAGGCTCAGTCAGCTGATTTTAGGAAAGCATCCAAAATATTATATGGGATTGAGTCAATTACTTGCCTCTGGGGTACAGAACTCCACAACGAAGCTGTGATTCAGACACCTCCTACGACCTTAATTTCACCCGTGCTTGTGATGGGCAATTAAAAATATAAATTATGTTGAAATCTAGTGAGATTAGTTAAGTATGAAGTTCTGGGAAATCTCCTGCAATACACCAAAAGTATCTATTGCCAGATAATAATAATAATAAAAAAAAAAAAAAAAAATTAGTCCCTCTTGCTAAGAAGAGTAGTACAAAAATCTAAACACTCAGTTTTGTAAAGCACCACTGTGGCTCAGTTCAGATGGATTTCAAGTTAAAAAAAAGCAGTTACGTGGAAAAGAAACAGGAAAAACCTGCATCCTTCTCACAAGTGTGAAATGAAGCTCAGCAAGCTGGGGTGCAGGAGCCCCTTCTGACACTGCAGCTACCCTCTGGTTTAGTATCACTTCAAATGAAACCCAAACCTGAAGTTTTACCCCTTGGAGCTATTACAATATGGGACTATGAAAAATAAAATATTAAAACTGAAGACACAGAAACACAGAATATCAGGGATTGGAAGGGACCTCAAAAGATCATCCAGTCCAATCCTCCTCCTGGAGCAGGAACATCCAATTCAGGTCACACAGGAAGGCGTCAATGCTGGTTTTGAATGTCTCCAGAGAAGGAGACTTCCCTTATTCATATTCTATGTTAGATTTGAGCAATTCAGACCAGTGATTAAACCCCTTAAAGACCTCTGTGGAAGGTTTAGATGGCACATCATTAAGGAGAGGCAGTATTTTCTTATGAGTCAGCTCTGTTTTAGGACGAGACAAACCACTAGCTGGAACTTCATTAAAAATTCTGCATAATCATGCAATTATGGGTCTGCATCTTGCTGGGTTCTCACTGGCAATGTGGATGATCCCCTGCCACATGCACTCACAGGGAAATGATTGCATTTTACAAACCCCTACAACAGCCTTTAAGTGGAGCACAGTTATCCCAACAAAACAGCATGATCTGAGAGGGAAAGAAGCTTTAGCCTCTAATAATGCACAGAATCACAGAGTGTCAGGGATTGGAAGGGACCTGAAGAGATCATCTAGTCCAATCCCTCTGCCAGAGCAGGAACACCCAGATCAGGTCCCACAGGAAGGCGTCCAGGTGGGGTTTGAATGTCTCCAGAGAAGGAGATCCCACACCCTCTCTGGGCAGCCTGTGCCACTGTTCTCTCAACTTCACCCTGACAATGTTTTTTCTCATATTTCTGTGGAACCTCCTGTGTTCCAGCTTGCACCCATTGCCCCCTGTCCTATCATTGGAGGTCACTGAGAAGAGCCTGGCTTCATCCTCCTGACACTCACACTTTACATATTTACAAACATGAATGAGGTCACCCCTCAATCTCCTCTTCCCCAAACTAAAGAGACACAGCTCCCTCAGCCTTTCCTCATAAGGAAGATGCTCCAATCTCTTTATCACTTCCCTGTCTCCACACTGGACTCTCTCCAGCAGTTCCCTGTCCCTCTTCAACCGAGAGCCCCACAACTGGCCACAACACTCCAGCTGTGGCCTCACATCTCCCTCAGTTCCAAGGGAAAGCTCCCACCTGCCCTGCATGTCCCCGCTGACACACCCACCCGAAGGCAGCCGGTTCCCACTTAGCGACAGGGTTCCGGCCACCTCCCCCCACTCAAAATTAGGGTTTAATTACTCCAAATCTCCCAAAACAGCGGCTCGGAGGAGCCAGGCCACCCTCCCCTCCCTGCCCTGCCCGAACCCAGCTTCTCTCGCCTCCTCCGGTCCCCTGCCTCCTACACACCCCCCCTTCCCCGGACAGATGGCGGTTTCTCACACAAACCCTGCCTTTTAATCACTTCTAGTAATGTTTATGGCTCCCTGGCGCGGCGGGGCCCTCCTCGGCGCCGGGCCGGGAGCGCTCCCGTCTTCCCCATTCGCCGGGTCCCAGCATGGGAGGGCCACCCGCTCGCCCGTCTGTCCGGTGGAGGTTCTTACCATGGTACAGATGGAGGCGAGTCTCCGGACCGTCATTAGTATTTCCATCCGGCCGACGCGGCTCCGCGCCCCGCGGCCGCCCCCTCTGCCGCCGGCGCCATGTTGGGTCGCAGCCGCCCAACTGACAGCGGCAGCCGGAGCCGCAGGTGGCGCAACCGACAAACGGGGCCGGGCGCCCCCGGTGCGGCCGCCAAATGGCACCGGCTGCGCCCCGAGACACCCCCCGAAGGGGTTCCGTCACCGTATAGAACCATACGGTTTGGAAGGAAACTTGAATGGCTGCCCAGTGCCACCCCCCTCTGCAGTGACAGGGACATTCTGCACTAGATGAGGATGCTCAGAGCTTCAGCAAGCCTGGCCTTGGATGTCTCCAGGCTTCATGGGGCCTCCATCACCTCTATGGGCAACGTGAATCATAGAATGGTTTGGGTTAGAAAGGACCTAAAAGATCATCTAGTTCCAACGCCCCTGCCATT
>VZTY01010386.1:32390-83247 GCA_013400935.1 Turnix velox | reverse complement strand
GAGGTCCCCCCTGAGCATTCTCTTCACCAGGATGAACAGCCCCAACTCCTTCAGCCTCAAACAGGGTTTTATGATGATACCCAGTGCTCTTCTGCACAAACGTGTCCCCACAAAAAAGGGGAGGCTCAGAGTGAGCCTCTTCTGTTCTACAAATGCCAACAACGTCTGTTTTTCCCAGGACGAAAAAGAGTGAAAAGTGTTGCTGAGTCACCCCACAGAACTTCATGCAGCTCATACTAAAAGCAAACTCCTGTCTGAGGAAAACATCCCTGGTGACAGCAGGGATGGGTGGAAATGTCCATCATCTGACTGCTGGAGAACTATGGAATAGTGTCAAACCCAGAACAACCCTGGCTCATATTTCCAATTAATAAAATTATTGCATTAATTGGGTGATGTGGATGCTGAGGAAGGTGGCTGGCTGCTCCCTGTAGGTGGAGATGGGACTGTTTCCACTGGAGCTGCCCCTTACTCCAACCCTAATCCTGTGGGAATATCCCTGGGGAAGGGAGGGAGGAGGATTCAGTTTCCAAAGCACAGACTTTTTTATGAGGCCAAGATGTTTCCATTCTATTTGAGCTGCTGGCCTGAAGCAATGTTCTCTCATACACATTGTACTTCCCACGTCATCTACTACAGCCTCCCAAGGGACAGTATTCCACAACCCTCCAAAAAAAAAAAAAAAAAAGAAAGAAAAAAAAAATCTAAAATCCTTACAGAATAATGCTAAAAGTGAAAAAGGAAGTGTGCTTCTTACAGGGTTTTCCATGAAGGGCAACGCAACAAAATTAGGGACAGGAAAGACAGAAATAGCAAAATCTGTAGAGTGTTTAACCCAACTTAAGTATGTATTTAAATGATTGCTTCCCTTCCCTCTCAAAATAGAATCACATCAGATTTATCACAGCTGTCACAATAGTATCTGAGGACACTTCCTTCCCCTTTGGCCTCAGGATGAGAACATCTCTGTACTGGGTACAAATGCAAAGCTAAAATGGCAGTGTTGTCCCCAGACAACATCTTCTGAGTGGTGAAGCACTGGGAGCAATTTTTAATGCATTTCACTCATGATGAGGCCCTGTATTTAGCTACAGGGGGCAAAAAAGGTAGTTAAAGCATGACTTTTGTTTTGGGCAGTGTGTGAACTTTTGTTTTGGGCCCCCAGTTTTCCATAAAGAACAAAGATGTGCAGATAAAGTTGCCTGGAGTATATTCATGGGTGGGGGCACAAGCTGCCAGTGATGAGTTTTATAACAGCATCTGCCACAGCAACCTGAATTTCCCCAGCACTGCCTTTTCTGCTCAGAAATGAGCCAAATTTCTGCTCACAAACCAGCCAGACTTCTCCAGCCTTGTCACCAGAATGCCAACACATCACACAAACCCAGCTGAGATATACTGAAGGCAAGTGTAACCCTTACAAATAGACCTTTAGGAAGAAAAAAAAAAGTCATTTTTGCCAGAGGTAGGTGGAGAGTGACAAAAGTGACCATTTCCCCAAGGTGCCAGGATCTCAGCAACATCACTCTGGCTCTGCTCATCTGTTTCTCCTTTTGTAAAATGGATGAGGAATAATTATATCCAGTTTAAAAACCAATTTGCCATCCTCATCTCTGGTTGCAGCAAGCATTTTTATTATTAGAATATTTCATCTCTAAAGATGTGCAGGAGTGCCAACAACAATAAAACCCAGAAAATCTTATAAAAATCTTTGCCAAAAGCAACACAGACCAATAAATAAATCTATAAAAAAAAAAAAGAATTTGGTGTGGAAACAACCTAATCTCTGTGCAGCATGCAAAGGCACACATCTTTGCGTGGAGGGGGTTCGTGAAATCTGCAGAAACATCCAAATATTTTCTTAAAGTTGCCTCTTGAGTTTTGCAAACATTCTCTCTCCAGTTTAAGCTATTGTTTTGCCAAGGGAATCTGAATGTAAGACATGGTTTTCTCAGCTAAATATAAGGCCATTGTGCACAAACAATGACAATCTCTTCTGAAAACAATTCTCTTTCTACACGCCAAGAGTTATACAATCTCCAGTGATGGTGCTGAGTCCTTCTGCCTGGTTTCACTCAGTGAAAAGGCTAATTCTCACCATCTTGGACATCAGATAAGGAGGAGATATTAGAAACTCTATCTCCTGGTCATACCCTTGCAGAAATAGAGCCTAAAAGTTAGAATGAGGTGAGGGAGTTTGGAGCTTGAATATAAATTTAAAGCTTTTGGAGAATATTCTGCTTTTTTTAGTATTACTAGAAGATATTACCTCTTGTCCCAGGGCTGGACAAGGCTCTGAGCAACCTGATCTAGTGGGACTAGATGATCTTTAAGGTCCCTTCCAACACAAACCATTCTATGATTCTATGATTTCTGCTCACAGCGAAACAAGAAGCAAAAGAACCTGGGTTGGTGCATAAGAAATTTAGGTCGAACCACATTTGCAAAGGAGCTCAAAATCCACAGGGCTGCTTCCAAGATGCTGCCTCCACATTTGTTTTCAGCAACCAGAAGCCCTCACAGCTGCCAAAAGAAGCAGTTCAACATTTCCTCCACCACTGGGCTTTCATTCCTGCCCCCACTCATCTCCTCTCCTGTGTCAGCACCAGCCTCCATCCCTCCAAGCACATGGGAAACAGCTTTCCCAGTCTCCTCTCCCCACGCTGCTTCGTGCCCCTGGTGAGGTTTGGTGCCCAGCCCTGTGCTCACTCACCAGCTTTTGTGAGCACTCACTGGCCTTTCAAGGTCCTTCTGGAGTTCCTCAGCTCTGGCACAACATTTGGTTACCCAAAAGGACTTGAACTTCTGCTTCTGGCTGTCATGTTGCCTTTCTTTTGGAGAGAGCCAGCAGGTTTGTGTTCATCTAGGAATGTTTTTGTTCATATACAATATTTTCCATCATCTTGCTTAACTCATCTGGCTTTTTTCCTTGGGCTGAAACTCCTTTGGCCACCTAGAAGCCGAGAGATATATTACTGTTTATTTTTACAGGATGATTATTCTGATGAATACTTTTATATTGCTCACTAACATATGCTTTTAATAGCAAAGTGGTAACAAAGGTTCCACTTACAGAGGAGGACAGTCCCAAAATTTATAGCCTTATGCTTGATAACACATTTCAAAGTGCTCCATTAATTGACCACAAAACTTTGAGCATTTGCCTATACCTCCTCTCATTTTCCCTTCTCTTACAACACTTGGGTGAGATGAAAGCACTTGGATAATGAAATTTCCTGGAAAAGATATTTTTTTAGTGTTTGGGGTCTTTGAAAAAAATATCTGGAAACAAATTTACACTGGAAGGTTTGAAAACCATTCACACAGAAGCCATGTCCCAAAAGACACATGACCTGGTGGCTCCATCCCAGTACCAAGGGCAGAGTGAACCCTCCAGGCATTGTGTCCCACCTCTTTATCAGCTGACTGTCATGATGGTCAAAGTAATAAAACTTGGTGCTTAGGCAGCAATTCTGTACAAATATGGCTTCATAAGAAGTTTTTAGAGGGGAGGCAGAGCCTTAGAGAAGTGAGGCATCCATAAATCTCCTGGATCTTGGGCTAATTTCACTGGACTGCACCATTTTTCTAAAGCCAGTTCACACTCAGCACATCCTTTGTGATGCTGGTGAGGAAACCAAGATCAAGTGACTTGATCAACACCAGTGACTTGTAAAGACACTTTTAAAGACACTTGAATATGACCAAGGAATCTCACAGAAAGTTTCTGCGTTGGCAGAGAAACCAGTTCAAGAAGCCAAGGACTCACTCCATGTAGGCATTTTGCAAACCTGCAGTTGAATTTTGTCACATTTTCCATCCTTTTTAGCCTCCAGTTCTCCCAGTGAGGACTGGTTTCTTCAGACAGTGTCCACAGGTAGTTCTTTAAGGTATAGAATTATAGAATTTTCTAAGTTAGAAGAGACCTTTTAGGACCCTTCATCAGGTCCAACCATCAACCCAACACTAACCAAACCACGCAGTGAAAAACACACACTTTTTCTCCCTGTCTACCATGAGAAAATCTTCCATATTGGGTTCAGCAGAAACCTCACAATTCTCTTGTTTCCACAGAAAATTATCCAAAACCATCAGCTAAGCCAGGTCCATCCCACCAGCCATGGGATGATGCTGGGTGCCCCCAAGGGTGACACCAACCAGCTCCTCCCCAAGCTCCACCCTCAGCTTCCTACATCTTGGCAAGATGAGAGATTTAAGTAATTTTAATCCTAATAAAAATCCCTTCATTTCACTGGGGGGAACTAGACACATGTTGTGCAGTTCCAGATGAAGTCAAACTTAAGCTTATTTGAAAATTATCTGATATTGAAATTATTTTACATTAAAATGCCCCCTTCTTGGAGGTGCTTAAGGCCAGGCTGGATGAGCCATTGAGGTCTGGTGGGAGGTGTCCCTGCCCATGTCAGGGGGCTTGGAACTAGATGATTTTAAGGTCCCTTCCAATCCAAATCCTTCTATAATTCTATGATTTGGCAATATGAGCTGCAGTGCTTCAGGGAGGAACGGCAATCTAGAGACCTGGCCTGATTTTCTATCCTTGGTGCTAGCTTACAACAGTTCTCCTGATGGGGAGAGCTCATGTGTGTGTTTGCTGGGACTGGAAGCAGTAGCAGCTGGGCTGATAAAGCCTTTATGGTGGCTGCAGCCATTCCTACCTTCTGCCTGCTGGGAGTGGGCAGAAGACAGGAGAAATCTGCATCCTCAGCTCTCCTTGATCTGTGGGGGGATTAGCTGTGGTGCCACTTCCCTTTAATATCCACAGCTCCCACTCAGAGTGACAGAGCACATGCACAACCTAGAATTAAGCTGCCTGCAGTGGGCAGGCTCACCTCACCCCACTCAGCTCCTGCCCCTCACAGACCTCTTTGGAGAAGATGAATGTTCTAACTCCATTTTCCGTGGTTTAATTTACATCTGGCTTATATTATTTGCAGTTTTGCTTTATCTGGGTCATTCCCTCCCCACTGTTCCTCCCTTTCACTTCCCTCCCCATTATCCTTGATAACTGAGAGCTGATTGTAGCCAGTGTAGGGTTACATGCTGTCATCCCAACAGACCCTGCAGCCGCCAGCTGTCTTCAAGCTATGCTGCTTTTTTTCCTATAGAAGTCATTCTTTCTTCATTCACCCTGTCTGGCTCACCCCACTGAAGGTTACCGAGTCCTCCTCAGCCTTAACAAGTCTGTCACCAGCCCCTAAATTCACTTTTCCATGTTTGGAGAAAGTGCAGTGTCCCATCCCAGTGCTAACCCACATTCCACAGGGCCATTAAAACTAATGACGTGCAGAAACCAGCAGATGAAATGTATCCTACAGGATGCATATGTGAGCTGGGATTTTGGAATAACCCCTCACACACACACACACACACCCTCAGCTGCCTGAAAACTGAGGAGGGGAGAAGGCAAGTGTGTTTGTTTTCCTGCAGGGGAACGTCCCATCAGCTCTAACGGGCTGAAAGGGGCCCAACTGCAGGACACAATGGGATGGGGAGAACAACAGAGCATGGGGCTGGAGCCAGTTGAAAAGGAAAAGAAATCCGACAGGCAGAACGGGATCATTCAAAGTAGAATTAGAGCAGTGCACGGGGGTGACTGTATCTGGCTGCAAAAGCTGGCGTGATGGCTGTAAAGCAGAAGAATCTTTGGTGGTTTTTTTGTTTTTCTTTTTTTTTTTTTTTTCCAGCAGAGAGTCCAGAAAGCAGCGAGCAGTGGGGAGATAAAGCAGGGAGCGAGGGAGGGAGGGGATGGATGGATGGATGATGGAGGCACAGGGTGCCCGGCTGGAGGAATGTCATGGTTTCACTCGTGATTGGCTGGGGGATGGAGGAGTCAGTTTTCACGGGGGCTGATCAAAAAAAGTTCCCTTTGGCTTTCCCAAGTCGCTGTCTGAGTTGAGGCATGGGGAAGAGGAGAGGAGGCCGCTCACTCTGGCATTCCTCAGGGAAGAGACATAAATGAAATGAGAAAGCTTCGCTCTCCAAGGATACACGGCCAAGAGGAGACGCCGAGGAGACGCCGCGTTCCTGCTTCTCTTCCCCCAGCTCTTGCTCTCTCCCTTCTGGCATGCGTCTCCTCCTCTCTCAGGATACCATGTCACAGTACTCTCCTAATTTTCTCCTCCTGCCCATACCAGAGTATCCTGTCCTAGACTGCGTGCCCAACAAAATCATCAAGCTGGTGGTACTGGGTGGCAGCAGCGTTGGCAAGACAGGTAAGTCCACAGGTGGAACTCCATGCTTTCTCTTACTGCTGCACTTACCAGCTCCTGCAGCTCAAACATTTTAAACTGTGGAGGTTTGGAGATGTCCCTGCCTATGACAGGAGGGTTGGAACTAGATAATCTTTAAGATCCCTTCCAACCCAAACAATTCTATGATCCTATGATTCTTTTCTTAATAAATGTGTTGAATAATTTGTGAGGAAGGAAGATTTGCTGTAGGTCGGGGTGGTTGTTCAGAGGAGAGGGCACTGTGGCAAGAGGATTCTACCTATTTTGGTACAAATAATGTAACCACATTTAAGTTTCCACCCCCCAGAAATGAGACTGGTGGGTTTTATTTTCCTCTTTTAAGTGTTTTATGCACTGCAAACAAATAAGAGCACAAAGATGTGTCCTCCTGTGTTACTCTCTAAAGGAGAGGAGAAGAAAAGAAGCTGAAGTGACCAATATTGCTTTTGCATTTGTACTAATCATGATTTCAGAAATTCTTAAGGTCAAATCTGTGCTATTCTACTACACGTGGGGTTCCACAGCACCCAGCCAACTGTTTGATCGGTTTGGATTTGAAGCAGCCACAGTTTTGCATTGTTTTAAAGTATCTTGCAAATAGCTGCAGAGCCAATCTCACTTCAGAACACACTAAAGAGGTGACCCAGAAAAAAAGCAGTATTTTAAATGAAGCCTGTGCTAGAATTGTTTGCAAAATAAACCCTTTTTGGCTTTTTTTAGCTATTAACTGGTGATGCAAATGGTCAGAAAACTGCTGAGATGAAAGCACTGCAGGAATGTATTATCATTGCTATGATAGGATTTTAAGTGTTAGAAAGTGGTCGAGAAGAAGGAGAACACATTAATTTAACAGTGTAAGGAAGCACCAGGGGTGAAGGTGAGGAGGAAGGTCCAGGGCACTGCAGGGCACAGGCAGTTTGTTTGCTCCCTGTGATTAGATATCACTAATGGGTTGCATGAGGGGGCCTGAGGACTTTGAAGGCTGGGAAGAACCATTGCATCCATCAGCCTCACATCATATGCCACAGAGGCCTTAAATTTGCTGCTGGGATTAATTGCAGTTCACCAGATTGTTACTCTTCTTCTGAATTATTTCAAAGCAAAGGTGAGGTTGCAATCACAAGAAACAGACCTCTCTGTCTTACGTGGAATAATCACTCTGAATCTAAGGGATAATTTCCAATACAAGTTGCTAAAAACTCTGCATTAGACATCACAGCCCCAGATAGTCTTCTGTGAGCACTGAGAGAAGCATGTGCAGAATTATGTGGGAGCCTTCCAATGATTAAGTTGGTTTCCTACAACACTAACTCTTCCTGTAAGTCACTACATGTGTTCTGCAAAGACTGATTTTTGGTTCACATGGAAGACTCATATTTTTTTCATTGTTTTACAGCCCTGGTTGTGCGCTTTCTCACAAAGAGATTTATTGGAGACTACGAAGCCAATACTGGTGAGTCTGCTTTTCTACTGCAGAGCTTGAAATGAAATCTGCTCTGCTCTGGGGCTGGTGCACATTACAGGAAAGCCAAGCAGTGTTAGATGTCCAGAAGGTGCATATTTTCAGTTAACAGCCTCAAGCTATGAAAGTGATAAATCAAAAGCTCATTATTTATGATCCTTTCGGGTTCTTTGGTTTGGGTTTGTTTTTTTTTTCCCCCCACAACTTGATGGAAAAGGATCAGAGTAAAAGGTTTCCTTGGGGACAAACCTATAGTGAAATGCAGACTCAAGGAACAACTTGCACATCAACTGAACTGAGGAAACCCAATGCTGCTCTCTCTGCAACCCCAGGGAAGCCAAAGGGTTTTAAAGGCAGTTCCAAACTTTTCTTGTGTACTGCCCACTGAAAAATGCCTTTTATTGGTGGCTTTTATGACAAGGGAGACTATGAAATTGAAGTCTTTTCATAAGATAAGCTAAGTGCACACTGCTTCTGATGCATTCCTTGTTTAATCCTGACACCTCAGAGGATGGCTCATGTGAACTGTTCAATTCACAGCCTCTAGTTCCAAGAAAATGCCAACTGTATTTGCCAGTGTTGTAGAAAGGATCTATGTGCCCCATGTTCCTACCTACCTAGCACATCCCACACGTAGGCCATCTCACAGCTTCTGGATAAAGGAGGAGAAGACTCAGAGCAGTGGGTGCTTCCCACTGAGTTGGTGATGAGTTAGAAAGAGAGATGTCAGTACAAGACACCTTTGATCTCCCCGCTGTCTGTTGAAATACAATCTGAAACCTCCTCCTCGCAGCTCCCTCATGCTGACCCTGACTAACCTTGATGGTTGGCTGCACTATTCCTCTCTCTTTTTCCTTCATCTCCTCCCTGGGAGACTGTACATCCAGTTAGACTTGTGAGCTTTGCAATGGATTGCTGCCAGAGGCATCGCTGAGAACCACATGCTTTTCTCATTAAGCTTCCAGCCCCATCAGCCATGCTGAGGAAGAAAAAAAATACACCAGAAATAAGAAACAGGTGGCAGAGGCTTTGTGATCATTCATCCATGATTCTCCTTCGCTTGGGTAGAAGGCAAAGCACAGGCAGGGTCTGGAAGTACCTGCTCTTTTTTGCTGCAGTGTATTACAGGGTAGAAATAATACATCCTCCAGGAATGTACTATCTTCCCCCAGAAGTCCTTTCAGCTGAAAATGTTTTCAAAACAATATATATATCCCAGGTGCTACTTCACCTCAGAGAGTCAGTATTAAAACAATAATGGATGAAAATTGGAAGAGGGGAGATTTAGGCTGGAGAGAAGAAATAAGTTGTTTGCTGTGAGGGTGGGGAGCCCCTAGAAAAGGTTGTCCAGAGAGGTTGTGGATGCCCCCTCAATCCCTGGAGGTGTTTAAGGCCAGGCTGGATGAGGCATTGAGCAGCCTGGTCTAGAGGGAGGTGTCTCTTGCCCATGGCAGGGGGTTTGGAACTTGATGATCTTGAAACGTCCCTTCCAACCCAAGTCATTCTATGATTCTATAATATGATAGCATTGAATACAGATGAGCACACTTTGCCATACAATTCCTTATATTTTAAAAGTTTCTATGACCTCAGATTCTTTTCTAGTGGAATAAAACCACCCATTCTATCAATACCAATGGTCTTATCAGAGCTGGATCAGTCCTAGATGCTTTGAACTATCATTTGGCCTTGAGTATTTGTCATTCAGTTCAACCAAAATTCAAAGTGATCATTCTTTAGAGATTCCAACCAAACTTGGACTGCTAAGGCCTTACAAACCCCAAAAGCATTTAGGTGTTTTGCACTAAGTCACTTGTTCTGTATCCAGAACAAAAATACATTCCTTTTGAAAAAACTTTCAGAAAAATGCTACAGGAAACAGCTCACTCCTTTCACAGACAACACCTGCACATCCTGATCTGAGAAATATATGCAGGGCACATTTTAAGAAGTTAATTGCACAGATACAAAACCTAAATGGTATCTATGTGCCTGCTTTGACTATTCCATTCAACACAAAGAGTCACCTTTTCCAGGCACCTTCCTGGGTACATATTCAAAACATCTGACTACACAGCAAATACAAACCCTCTTTGCTTAAGTAAACAGCCACACACCCACTCTGGTGCCATTCACTTTTCTATAAGCAGCTTTATAAGCCTCAAAAAAAAAAAAAGTGGATTTTAGCAGTTCATTTTCCCTTTATGGACTCTTTCTTCTATGTTACAGACACTGACTCTTATGATTTTTTCCACCAGGTGCTTTGTATTCAAGAAAGTTCACCATAGATGGGGAACAGATCTCTCTGCAGGTGCAGGATACTCCTTTTGTTTCACTAGAGGTAAAACATCTGCTTCAGTATTTTACTGTCTCTTGTTTGTTGCCAGCACTTCCATCTATAAGTAACTCAGCAGAAATATGCCTGGGCTCAAACTCAAATGCAAGACTAATGGGGGTACCTTAAACCCTGCCTAAACAAGCCTTTGAAGAAGCTAAATCTGGCTGATTTAAGAGTAAGTCTGGATCAAAACATCTCTATTTCAAACACATTACTGCATCCCAAGCCTAAATAGCAGTAAAATCAGAGTCTGGTTCAATCCTGCCAACTCCTGCCTTGTTTAGTCTGGATTCATTTATGTGCTTTAGAACTATTCCACTCTGAGCTCAGAGAACAGGATGAGCAAAGCTCCCCCAGCCTCAGTTTCCTTTCCTATTTTTCTCTGATGACTGGGAGTAGATTTAAGCAGAAAGCTTTGATAAAATTCTCTGCTCTCTGTGGTGGCTGAGGGGGGAGCACAAGGAGGTGGAGAAACCCCTCATTTACTCTGGACACTAAAAAAGCAAAGAAAAGCTGTTATGGAAGTCCTCCAAATACTCAAGTGGGACTCAATAGCACAAAAGCCCTCTGCCAGCTTGCTTCAAGAGGACCTGCAAAGAGAAGCTGTGGGTGGTGATTAGGGACAATTGGGACTGCCTGATAAATACTTCACAAAGGGAATCCCCTCTCTGTCCTATCCCGTGGAGAAAGGTGGGAGCAAAGATGTGTAATTCCCTCTTTCACACCAGATGTGTGTTTATTTTCCAGTCTTCCTATTTTAATTAAGACTGTGCCCTAAAGTTCTTTGATTGTAGCCACAGCTCCCTAAAATTTAGCAATGTCAGCAGCTAAGGTTTTATTCAAAAAACGAGTTTAATTTACTCAGGAAGGAGTTTCATTTTCTTTGTCCCAGCCAAAGGTCTGTAGTGTTTCAGTGGTTCCCACAGCCACACTTAGCTCAGCCTCTGTCTCTGTTTGCCCCAAATGATGGATCTGAAATCATTTGAAGGGGCTGTTCCCGAACAGGACTTGTTAAGGTTGAGAATAATTGAATTTTCTGCTAAAATCCTAAAGGAAGAGAGAGTTTCTCTCACTCTTGCAGGCTGAGTTCAGTGTTTTGGGAGGAAGTCCTGTGGAACCACTCAGGATTTTTGCCACACTGGAGATGTTACTGTTTAAGAGAGAAACAGAAGCAAAGAGATAACTGCTTTTGATAGGTGATTCATTGCTGCTCGCTCTATACATGGCAAACAGCTGCCTGTTTCAAAATTCATTCTGTGGCAGGGATTTCCATTTAAAAAGTAGCCCATTAGTCTTTGATTTTCCTGAATAAAGCATTCCGTTTGGGATTATCCATCCATCTCACTACTGGGTGGGCCTAGAAGGAGGAACTGAGAATTTCTGCTCATTAGGGCTTTCTGAATGTACATCTTCTCCAAAAAAAAAACCACAAAAAACAACCATTTTCAAATGCTTGCCAGAGCAATTAGTTCTTTCGCCTCCTCTGAAAGGAGTTTGCTGGTGAAAAGAGGCTAGCAGGGGATGAAGGGTGGCTAATTATCTACAGATTGGATACAACCCAGATGCCAACAGTGCAAATTGCCCTTCTTCCCACACTCTGCCCTCTCCTGGCTTGAGTTCACTCTCATTAACCCCTAAAACAAGGCTGGTAGTGAGGATCTTCCTGCATTCCACGGGTTTTTGGAAGGGAGAGAAGTGATCAGAGATCTGTTAAACAATTTCACTACTAACAGGATTCAGTGTTACTCTCAGTTGGTAAGGGCAAAGAATGACCAGGAATGATGAGCCAGTGCCTCTAATGGGCAATACTGAAATATTTAGAAAGGGCAGTTAGTTAGAAATCCTATTAGAAACTTTAAACCTAATTTTTAATCTGAGCCTTCAGAAATTCTGCTTCCTTCTTCTCACAGAAGAGGGTTGTTTTTA
The DNA here is from genome assembly GCA_013400935.1 of Turnix velox. NCBI lineage: Eukaryota > Metazoa > Chordata > Aves > Charadriiformes > Turnicidae > Turnix > Turnix velox. Next base: position 71,270 of record VZTY01010386.1, on the reverse strand, counting down.
GTCCTTCCTTTACTTTCTTACCATAAAAGACCTGATTGGTTCTTCTGCTTCCCTTGTAATTCACATTTAGGTGTCTAAATAAAAGTGATGTGTTTTGAAAGACTGCTGAGCACAAAAATTCTGTTAAAATTACTGTGAATGCTTGATTTATATTCTGTAGAATTCTATATGTCTTACTGGAGCTGGTGGAGTTCTCTTGAGTAGAATTCAGCAATAATAATAAAAGTTTGGGCTCTGTGTTCATGATGTCGAAGTCCTCTCAAAGCACACAACAGCCTCTAAATTCCTACCAACTTCACAAAGAGCTGAATATGCTTAGTGCCTTGTTGGATATGAAATTACAAAGTTCCAGAAAGGCTGTGATATTGACAGGAATGTCAGTTCCTACAAAGCAGGCATTCTGGCACTGACTGCAGCAGTGATCTCCCTCTCTGGCTGGGTTACACGCCAGCACAGATTACAAAGAGTAGAGGATTAGCTGAAAATAGTGAGCTGATCTCTTTTCAAGACCCACAGCCTTGTATTCAGTTTTATATTCCCAGCACTGGTGATTGTTATGGCTGTCTGAGTAGCAGTGGTGATGGACTGAACAAATGTGTGACCAGCAGGACGGGAACATGAACCCATTGCTGCTCTCTAAATGAGCAATGAGAAATTCACCTCGTTTTCATCAGTTATTTTTAATGAATTGCTTTTTCAAAGTAACTCTGACTGTCTGGAGACCTACAGGGCAGTGGAAACCTATCAAACTTCCACCAGACAGAGTTAGTGAGTAAAACTGTTCCCAAATAAAAGCAGGGGTTTCTGACCCAATGGTTCAGTACAATAGAACATAGAGCAAACGGGCTGAAGGAATTGGGGTTGTTCAGCTTGGTGACGAGAAGGTTCAGGGGGGACCTCATAGTAGCTTCTCAGTACCTGAAGGGGGCTACAGAAAGGCTGGGATAGGGTCCAGGATGGCAGGACTAGGAGTAAAGGATACAAATTAGAAGAGGGGAGATTCAGACTGGAAAAAAGTTCTTTCCTGTGAGGGTGGTGAGACACTGGAAGTGGTTGCAAAGAGAGGTTGTGGATGCCCTCTCAATCCCTGGAGGTGTTTAAGGCCAGGCTGGATGAGGCATTAAGCAACCTGTTCTGGTGGGAGTTGTCCCTGCCCATGGCAGGGGGGTTGGAACTTGATGATCTTTAAGGTCCCTTCCAACACAAACTATTCTATTATTTCAACAGGCAGCATTTTGTTCTCTTATTTTCAACCAATTGAGAAACATCCTCACATTAAAATAAAGCTGAGTGCGCTGTGTGACAGTTTGCTCTGTCTGCTCCCCCCTTTCTCAGTTTTCTCACCTCACACCTCATGCTTTTTGATGGCAGGATGACACAGACAGCATATGCTGCCAGGAGCAGATCAACCGTTCAATCTACTGGGCAGATGGCTTCGTTTTTGTTTACTCCATCACAGACTATGAGAGCTACAGAGTCATCCGTCCCCTCCACCAGCACATCCGCAAGATTCACCCCAACGCCAACATCCCCCTGCTTCTGATGGCCAACAAAGGAGACCTCCTGAGAGCCAGGCAGGTGTCCTCCAAAGAAGGGCTCCAGCTGGCCACAGAACTGGGAGGTACTTACTACGAAGTCTCAGCCCGGGAGAACTGTGATGGGGTGCACGAAGCCTTCCAGCAGCTTTGCCAGGAGGTCAGCAGGATGATTGGGAGCTGCAACGGGGAGAAACGAAGGGGCCTCCACCTTGTGAGACCCAAATCTCCCAACATGCAGGACTTAAAGAGACGTTTGAAACAAGCTCTGACTTCCAAAGGGAAATCTGCCACCACGCTTTGATGTGGCTGACAGGAATCCTTAAAAAAAAAAAAGCAAGAAAATTAGCTGGCAATAAGGGACGTCGCTGAAATTCAGCAATCAGGACAAGTGAGAGGCTCTTTCATTTTGCCTTCACATCTTCTTAATCTTCCAAAAAAAAAAATCCTCTGCTCATTCAGCAAAGGAACTTGCAGGTTTTGCTCTTTAGGGTAAGAATTTGGAAACTGTGGTTTAAGAAACAGATTGTCCAAATTAATTCCCTTTTTGAAAGGGGCTCAGTGAAATAGTTTAGGCTTAAAATGTAGATTTTTATGGGTAAAAATAATTAAATTCTACTTTTAAGAAAAGTGACTTGTCTTGGGAATGTTCTGTTCCCCAGCAGAGGTGATAAGCTACAGGAAGACATGAGGGAAGTGATGAGAGCTGTACTGAGCAAGTAAAATTTAGCCTTTCAGTGTCTCTTGAAAGGGAGAAATTTTTTTTAAATCACTTTTTTTGATTATTTGTCTGTAAAAGCACGTTGGCTGTTTCTGAAAGGGATCACATGAACAAATTACATACTTGTAGGAGCATTTTGCAGCGAGTTTCTCAATGTCACACTTCTAATTTTCCTGAGAGTTTCCTTCATGGCACTGAAAGAGGGACAAGTAGAGCAGCGGTTCTTTAAAACCTGCAAAAAAGTGGACTGTATTAATAAAGAACAGGGAGGTGACCTAAAACTGTTCCACTCCCCACCCTGCAACTAGTTAGATTTCAAGTTCAAGATGCTGTTTTAAAGGAACAAAGCCTTCCCATAAAGTATATTCATGATTTTTTATTTTTTTTTAAAGAAGAAAAAGTTTTATGATGCCTGAAATCTCTGGATTTGGGAACTTATTGTTCTGTTCTTTGCCTTAAGACCAGATTTTACTCAATACCTCACAACACATCCAAATCACCAGTCTATCAATAACAACTTCCACTGCCAGCATCTCACTGTGCTGTGGCTCAGCCTGCACACAGGGGTTTGAAGCTGTTTCTCATGAGCTGGCCCTTTTTATGGGACTGATAAGAACAACGGGAAGGATCCACCCTTTAATTCTCAGAGAGAGTGGAAATAAACTGGGTTGGACACTGTAAAAGTGGTGATGTAACAATATTTTCTTCAAACAGACCATATGAGCAATTCAGGGGACCAGGAAATGAAGTAAATCTCAGTGATTTACACTCAGGAGCATGGAAGGGAAAACACTTGTTTGATGGATACAGACAAACACTCCAGCTGTGGTTTCAGCTGCCAAGATTGAGCTAAATTGACATATTCCTCATTAGGAGCAGCAAAAATGTAAAAATGAATGTGTAAAACAATGTGTATTTCTGGAGCTCAGGACTTGAAAATGCATTCTATATTTTTCTTGTCCCTGTATTAGGCAACTCTAGTCATGGTTTTCCTTATCACTTGGATTTACCTCTCTACAGGTCACTTTCTATTTTATTTATTGTTTTCCACTGCTGGCCATCTGACAATGTCTTGTGTTCTGATTAATTTAAAAATCTTTTTATTCACACTAAAGAACTGCACTTTTTTTTTTTTTAAAGGTTTTTTAAAATTAGTTTCAGGTCTTTGTAGAGGGGAAAAGGCAAGTTAGATAATCCAAAAAGGGACTCAAACAATATCAGAGGATTTCTACTTTAGCTTTTGATTACTTAATCCAAATTACTCAATCAATTACTTAATAATTTGATTTTGAGCAGTGTCATTATTCATTGCAGGCACTTTGGTACGATCTTTACTGGGAGAGAATTTAATTTTTTTACTTAATTCATAGATTCAGTAACAAGAAGCAGAGCAAAAAGTTTGCAGGACACAGACAGACTGAAAATTATTACACTGGAAAAATGATCACCCATTTTGAACAGCAATTAAACATTTTACTATCCCAGCACTGCATGTAACAAGGGCTGAAATTGCTGAAGACAATTTGCTGACAACACTTGTTTTCAGAAGAGCCTAAAACAATGAAATGCTCTGGCTTGTTGAATTTCTTTGTAGCTTGCACTCTTTCAGCTCTAACCCCTTTCTTATTTGGAAAGAAAGCTCAGCAGATCTCAAACCTGTTGATGTTCTATTTTCAATAGTGATTAATAAAAGCATGCAAGGTCTTTCCTGTGTAGAGCACAAAATGGCTCCTTTACATCTCACATCTTTAAATATTCCTTGTTTGTACTAGACTGAAAATACATCTTTTTTTTTTTTTTTTTTTCCCCTTCTCATAACCAACTACACCCTGCTTTGGAAGGATACACAAATATTCCCACTTTTGTCCTCCTCCATAAGTAAGTATTCTCACATTCCTGTGGCACTGGTTGGGAAAAAAAAAAAAGTACATTTCAGCTAAGGCCAAAAGAATATTGAAACATTTAAATCTTCCCCTAAATACTAACATGTGGCAGCCATTTATTCTGCTACAGAAAACCTGAGTATAGTATTTCCTTTGTTCATTGACCAGCCATACAAATCCTCTAATAGCTTTGATACTGGTTTTAAGCCAGGACATACCATTTAGAGCAGAGAATAAAGCTCAGCATTTTTATTTATTAGCAGCACAGTGGGTACAGAGCAGAACACACCACTCTGCCACTGCAGCTCAGCCAGGCTGGGGAAGGAGAAAAGCAGGGAGAAGACTATAGAATTAAGCACCTAAAAATAACCATGCAAAATATCAAACATTAGTCACATAGAACCTGATCCTGAATTAGAATCTTCAGGGTGCCAGGGAAAAACATGTCTCCTGCTGGAGGTTTAAAATGAAGCCTCCAGAGAGAAGGTACTTGATACAAAGCCAAGAGGAAAGGAGGGGAAAAAATTAAATTAAAAAAATTGAGAGCAAAAGGGGTTTTGGATATGGAGGCAAATTCTCTTCACAGATACACTGCTTAAGCCCAGGTTATCTGCACTGGAAGCAATAGCAATAAGCTGTAGAATTGACTTTTTTCCATCCTTTTTCATCCTTCTTGTGCATCATCTGGTTTTCAAGATGGTTTACAGCTGGGTTTACTTGGGCACAAAGCAGCTGAGTGATTTGCCCCAAGGTTACACAGCTGAGCAAGTACTTGAGAAGAAATGAAAAAAAAAAAACAACCAAAACCAAACCTGTGTCCTTCATAATTAATGCCCAAGTCTTTACAGCAACTACCAGACCATACCACACCACCTCCCTCAAGGTATGAACAATGCCCTGTGAGTTGCATTACCCAGGAATGTAATTAAAAGTTGGAAAACACTTAAATTACAAGCCAGGTTAGGATCTGACTGGGCAAAGTATTCCTGAAGTGCACAATTATGGTCATACCAAGGCTGACTTAGGACTTACTGAAGTTATTTGGAAATGGTTTCTTTTCTGCAATGTTTCTGGCAGTTGCATTTCTCACACGTTTCCAGTGGTTCCCCATGGAAATAAGAGGGGAGATGGGAAAATCAGGCTCCATTTGTAACTTTTCCTGTGACTTGCTTGATGATCCTGGCCAGATGTCTTCATTGAAGTCTCTGTGTCTCTAAACAAGAGGAAGGAGAATGACACACACTTGCCACCTGCTTTGGCAGCCACAGGAGGGAATCACCACTGAGAAATAAAGGAATTACCCACATCTGGAGCATGGGAGGGGGGTCTTAAGTGTTAACATCTGCATTCAGATCTTGACTCTGGATTCCTTAAACTACAAGTTGTTTCTGTCTGAGCTGTGCTTTCAAACAGAATATTGAGACCTTGACTTCAAGGCACAGCTCAAACTGAAACCCTGGCTACTCACAGGATTTCTGCCAGGTGTAGAAATGCAGAGGAAAGAGTAACTTTATGGGGCATCAAAAAGAAATTTAGCCTGTAGCAGAAAACTAATTTTTTTACACAGCAAACTGAGAGGCTGCCAGCTCATTGTAGGGGCTGGATTTCCCTCTGCCCACTTGGCAAAGCTAAAAGACTGGGTCAAAATCCCACTGCTGGAACTGGAGCTGCAGCTCAGTTTGCAGAGGCAGCTCCTGACCCCAAAGCAGCAAGACACAATGTTGTATTTGCTGCTATTTAGTTGTTCAGGTATTTCCAGAGCTCTCATGAGCTCTCCTCTAGGCCTAGCACGGGAAAGCATGCATTTTAAAGTTAAAAAAGATCTGCAGTTTCACTTGACAAACTTCAAAAGCAGGGACAATGGCAAAAGACAAATGGATCATTCTCCTCCAGGGACAAAGCAAGACTCTTCCTTTGATAATTTTTCAGCCCTGTTCTCACAGGCTCTGTCCTTCCTCAGCCCACTCCATTCATGCCTTTGTTCTTGTTCAATTTAGCAAGCAAAAACTTCTGCAGTTGCTCTTCCTTAGACTTTGAAATCCATTTTTTTACTGTTCAGTTTAAAATTTTAATTTTTTTTTTTAAATCAACAGACTGTTGAGTCAAAATCACCATCCCCACTTCCTCTGCTCAGCACTAATGCCTAACTACTGCCTTTCCCAGTGTTTGAGGGAGAATGCATATAGGAACATAATTTAAAGCTTTTGTGCCTCTTGTTCATTTCCCTGTCCCACTGCTCCTTCCTGACAGACACTAGTTACTCTGCTAGTTAAATAATAGCCTGTAAACTAGGAAAATATTAGTCTATACTAGTAAAATGATAGTCTTGTAAACTAGTAAAATAATAGTCTTTACCCAGCTGTAAACCCCCTCTTAGCTTAAAATTTTACAATTACATTTTTTTGCTGTTTAGTTCCAAACATTTTAACTCAAATGGAGAGTTTACAGCAGAAGGAGAGTGTCTACTTAGCCTTCTGACCTTATTTACTCAGAAGCATATGTAAAATGATGTCAGTGAAGCTCTGTATTTAGACAAACCTTTCAGTTCCTGCTATTTCTTCCCAAGTGCTCTCACTGGCCTAGCCCAGTATTTCCTCCCCTTATTTTGTGCTTACAGTCTTTGAGTTCATTTCTGTTGCACAGCCATTGCTTGCTTAAACCTGTTCAACTCTTGTGAAGTTTTGCTGCTGTTCTCTGTAATCATTTTTTGGTTTAATCAAACAAATTCTCTCCCCTGAGCAGCTGTGCAGGTGGTACAGGAGCTCAGAACAGCTGGTGATTTTCTGCTCTGTCTGATCATTGCCCATTATTGAAGATTTTGGGGTAAACAGGAGCATGGAGAGTGATGCAGCAAACCTCATTCTAGTCTCCCTTCATCTGTCACTCTCCTTTGGTGACAAAGGTTTTATCCATCACAAAGCAGATGTAGTTTATCCCATATGACACAGCACAGATGTAAAGGGTGAGTGTCAGGAGGATGGAGCCAGGGTCTTCTCGGTGACCTCCAGTGATGGGAAAAGGGTCAATGGGTGCAAACTGAAACACAGAAGGTTCTACAGAAATATGAGAAAAAACTTTGTGAGGGTGAGGGTGAGAGAAGAGTGGCACAGGCTGCCCAGAGAGGGTGTGGATTCTCCTTTTCTGGAGACATTCAAACCCCACCTGGACACCTTCCTGTGGGACCTGATCTGGGTGTTTCTGCTCCAGCAGAGGGGCTGGACTACATGGTTTCTCCAAGTCCCTTCCAAACCCTAACACTCTGTGATTCTGTTCCTACAGATGGAAAAAAACACCAAATATGAAGACAAGTGAGGAGCTGATAGGCTCTGTAAACCCTGGGATCCAATTCATTCAGGAGCTGTCACACCAATCTCCCTTCCTTTAGAAGATACATTTTTTACATTTTCCTTTTTATCCAGATGGGTTTCAAGATGCTGCCTCTGGGTCTTGTCACACACACAGACACTTACTGTCTCCTCCAGAGCAGGTCCAGGGGATGCTGCACATTTTCTAAACGTGATGGGTGAAAGTATGCATGCCTCCTGCTGTTATTATGGATGATTGTGGAGACTGTTCCTAAGGATAATGTTTTTCTTTTTTTCTGGGCAATAATGAAGAACACCAGCAACCAACCAGTCACTGGTCATTTTGAAAAAGTCTTAGTTTTCTTTGCTGAATCTGGAGACACACTGTACCTTCTCTGCTGGTTAGAAAGCTCACCAGATAAGCAGGGGTTGGGCTTTTTCTGCTGTAGCCTTTGAACCTTCACAGAGGGAGGTGAATTATGTCACTTCTTGACTGTGATCCAGCTTCCCAGATGCTTGTAGAAGCCACCACTCTTGACATAGTCCTGTATTGTATTTCACTTCAAAAACTCCCAATATTTTCCTCTGCTATGATGAAAATGAGGAATAACTTCAGAATATCCCACAGAGCAGCAGCCCTTTCTCTTGCTTCCCTAAGATCATGGGTGTCTGAGCTGGTTTTACAATTTTTGGGGACTAGAACTCATGCTCGAGCAAGAGTGTTTAACATTTCAAATGAACAAGACTATTATTTAACAAGCAGAACAGGGTACAGTGTCACACACCTCAGAAGTGTTTCAGGAAAGAGCAGTGGGACAAGGAAATGAAAAAGAGGCATAAAAGCTTTACATTATTCCCTGTGTGCACTTGATTTTCAGTAAGAGAGAGAGAGACTCTCCCTCAAGCACTGGGGAAGGCAGCAGGCAGGCAGCAGTGCTGAATAGAGAAAGTAGTGATGGTGATTTTGGCTCAGCAATCTGTGCTCTGATCCCTCCATTTGGGCATGGTGGGACAGAAGAACCTCCCAAGCATACCAAAAGGAATTGCTGGGAAACCATGGGTTCCATGAGGCTGAATCCAAATGATGTGAACCACACATCTGGAGGTTGTTTTGCTGCAGTGGAAAACCAGAATCCAGACCCTGGAGAGCCATTAGCATTTCCCATCGACATCCTTCCAGAGCAGCAGTGAAAACCCCACATCTTTGTCACATTCCAGCCCACGTGGTTACATTATGGCTGTGTCAAAGTCACTTCATCTCCTAAAGGGCTGCAGTACTATTTCTGGTGTCAGTGCAGGCACTGGTAGAGCTCCAGAGGGTCTGAGGTGCCATTTTCTCTAACCTTTCAGCTGCCAGGACCACCTATGAAGTCCAGAGTCCAAGAGCAAGTACCAGAAATCAAATATATCTGACTGGTGTTCATCCATCTGTGCTAGAGAGCAGAAACTGGCTCTTGGGAGAGCCACAATCTGCCAAAAGAGCAGCTTTGAAAACTCAGAATACATATTTGTGTCAGAGCTGTGAAATGATACATTTTATATTGAAGTGCAATTCTGCTGGCATTATTTATTAGGCAGCTTTGAAGAAAGCGAGAAGTTTTGTTCCTAAATCCTGAGCACTAATCATTGAGATTCCTCAACTCGTCTATTTTTGTGGGTTTAATTTTAGCCATTTGCACTTATGAGCCTCACACTGGGGAAGGAAGCAGAAGAAATGGAGCCAAAGGCTCATCTCTCTGTGTGTCTGGTGACGTTTTCATAGAATCATAGAATAGTTTGGGTTGGAAGGGACCTTAAAGATCATCGAGTTCCAACACCTCTGCCATAGGCAGGGACACCTCCCACTAGATCAGGCTGCCCAGTGCCTTGTCCAGCCTGGTCTTGAACACCTCCAGTGAGGGGGCATCCACGACCTCTCTGGCCAACCTGTTCCAGTGCTTCACCACCCTCACTGTAAAGAATTTCTTTCTTATGTCAAGTCTAAATCTACCCCCTTCCAATTTACATCCATTGTTTCTAGTCCTCCCATCCGATATAATTTTAAAAAGTCCTTCTCCTGCCTTTCTGTAGGACCCCCTCAGGTACTGATAAGTTACTATGAGGTCCCCCCTGAGCCTTCTCTTCTCTAGGCTGAACAACCCCAACTCCTTCAGCCTGTTTTCCCCACACTCCAAATACATCTCAGTACTAGAAGGACCAAGAATCATGATCAGGGCTGAGAGAGTACATTCAGTTTGCAAAGACTAGCCACCCCTCAGTCCCTGAGCTGTGAGAAGAAGAAGGCATCAGAGCTCATCACCTCTTCACACATGGTTTGCTAGGAACTTTAAGAAGGAGGCTTCACAGGAGGAGGGGAGGAGGCTGACGAAGGGTTAAACATTTCCTGCCTTTCATCTAGAATCACGTAATGTGGAATGAATGCTTCAGCTCAAACTGTTTCCTCACTCTGACAGCTTCATGGTGTGAGGTCAAAGTGTGGGAGAGATGGAGAGAAAAGGGAGGGGAGAGGTGAGTGAGCAAACCCAGAGAAACACACAGACACCCGGAGGAATCACAAGGATGCTTTCACAAACAGGTCAAGGGCTGTGGTGGAACCATAGGCTAAGTGTGTATGGCTTTAAGGACTTCCTGCTCTGGGCTTCCTCTGCTTCTCCCATGTGTGCTGCTCCTGCTCTGGGCACAGTTCCCACGCTACATTGCAAAATGCTCCTTGAGTTTCTCACAGTGTCCCTGCCCAGACACAAACTGTGGCTTCAGTCCTTCCTGCATCCTGCAAACTCAAGAGGTGGGACTCTTTTTGCCATGTTTATTTTATCCTGCCTGTGGATCTTTTCTTGTGCTCCCAGGTCTGTTTCATACACCAAAGGGCTCTACCCAGCATGGCAAAATTCAGTCTAAAAACTCAGCAGGTTTGAAATCTTCCCTGTGAGGGTGGGGAGACACTGGAAGAGGTTGCCCAGAGAGATGGTAGAGGCCACATCAAGCCTGGAGACATCCAAGGCCAGGCTTGCTGAGGCTCTGAGCAACCTGATCTAGTGCAGGATGTCCCTGTCACTGCAGGGGGTTGGACCAGATGGCCTTCAAGGGGCCCTTCCAATTCAACACATTCTATGATGCTATGAGATTAATTCAGTTTTTTGAACCACCATGATCTCAGATCACTTCATAGAGAAATAAAAACTGGTTCAATTTCATTTGCAGTCCCTCCTACAAGGACACAGTAATCACTCATTTATGACTATCATGATGTCAGAAGATATTTCTGCAGAACTGCACATCACATGTCTGTCCATTTCCCTTCTAGTTTCCACCTCCTCTGCTGTGGGCAAAAGCTTCCTTTTGGGGAATTTTTTACATCTTGCCAATTAGCACAAGCTTCTAATCCCTGACATGGAGATTGAGAAAAAAAAAGAAAAAAGAAAAAAGAAAAGAAAACATAAGCAATTACACTAACACTGAAGTAAACAATTTTTTTTACCTCTCACCCTTAAGCCAAACACAAGAGTCTTGACCTCCCTGTTTTCTTTTCCCCCTGTCCACCTCAACTCCTCACTGCTCTTCTGAGCAAGAGCATCACATGCTCCTTTGGTGGGCTGATGTTTTGGCAAGCAGTGAGATGATGTTAGTGGCAGGCACATGGCATTTCTAGAGTGATCTTCCCCATGGGACACCTCTGCAGCCCCTGGCTGCACACATCAACACAATAAACTCTATTATTTATGCCAATTATTCTCCTCCCAGGCAGCAAAGATAAGGACATCCCCCTTCTCAAATGAGAGGTTTGGTCCATCAGGCTGCTGCTGAGAATAGTAAATTCTGCATCTTCCCACCAAATGATAACAAACGTCTGAGGGAGTCAGCTGACAAATCCTCTTGCTCAACACCACTTGCCCCTAAGCTGCTGGAGAAAACAAACTCCTTTCATGGCAGGAAATCCTCAGGCCAGTTCGTCACCAGGACTCGGAAAGATTTAAATAACAGCAGGTTTTGAGTGGTGAATGATCCAGGGGGAAAAGCTGGTCAGCAACAATTTCTGTGGGCTGAGGGACTAATCCTATTTCAAGGCTCTCAGGCAAATGTGGGTTTTAATCCCATGAAGATCCAAGCTCTTCCAGAGAGGAGGACTCTAGAACTTTTTTTAGGAGTTCCTCATGAAAACAATCTCTTGTGATTGAAAATAAGGTCAAGCTCCTGCCCACAGCTCCAAACATTTTATTTCTAATACGGGCCACATGAAAATTCCCTGGCTCAGACCTACCAATTTTCAGCCTTCAAACTGAACTGAAGTACCTTAATTTACATCCCATCCTTAGTAAGTATTTTTCAAATATGCTCTGTGGGACACTACCAGCTCTTCTAATTCTTTATCTTCACACTCTGGGGCATGTTTTCCTGCTAGTGCAAGGAGTATTGCAACCCAAGAACTCAGCAGGGTGTTGCTCAGGTTGTCCCACCCTACGCTTTGGTTCCCATCAAATTAAAATTTTACTTCCTTCCTTTGTAAAGTGTTTTGAGATCCATTGATTAAAAGTCCTGTGTGCAAGCCAGGTGTTGTACTGTTTTCAATACTCCATGGCTGCACCCTTGGTGTGGAGAAGAGCTGATGGTTTGTTATTAATGGGGCAGGAAGTGAGGATTAAACTTTGCTCTCTAATCACAAACAAAAGCTACGAGAGCTCTGGAGCTTCTGGGTAAACTTAGGAATGAACAACTGTTTCTAAGGAAAGTGAATCCCAGAAGGAGAAACCCAGATTGATGGCTCAGAGGGAGCTGAATTAAAACAAGGTCAGGCTTGGCAGCCTGCCTCCTCTTCACCTTGTGAATGTTCTCCAAGGGACAAATCTGGAACATAACTGTTTTGACATAGGGTTTCCTGTTGCAAATGCTCTGTGCAGGCTCCTCATCAAGCAGCTGGGATTTTATTTTTTCTTTTTTCTTTTCTAAGTGCCTAAGCCACATTTTCAAGCAGTGTAAATTGTGGCACCACTAGGGTCTAGTGGATCAAAAGAAAAGCAGCTGTCAGGTTTTATTAGCTGAGGATTCAACACAACCTAAAAGTCACCCACAGCAAAACCCCAAACCCATTTTTGTGGCTAGGAAGGTAGTTTCAAGTATGCAAACCAAGTAGAAGGAACATCTTTTCCAAGCCCAGGTTACCTCTGCTTCTCCTGGTTGCCTCCATTAAGTCCTAAGGAAAAAGTTTTGAAAGTTCTGTAAAATAAAGTTCTGCAAATTTAGTAGCCCTTTGATTTGCCTTAAATCAAATTATGCTTGTGAATATTTTGCATTCACTTTCCAGGAACAGCCCAGTGTGATTCACCCTGGTACAAGAGTTCCTAGCAACTGGCATTGATGCTTTTAGGATATCAATGACCCTGCTGTGCAGCATCAGACTGCTGTGATGCCTGCAGGAGCTCTGATCCACCTGTGGGCTACCAGATTATCATAAAACCAATATGATATGACAGCAACAACTTAATAAGTTATTTGGTTGCTTTGGTACCTGTTCATGCCATAGAGCATTTATTAACCACCACTTCAACTTTAAAGGCAGAGAATTGTGGCCTGCAGGTCAAGGGAGGTAATTTTGTCCCTCTTCTTGGCTCTGGTGAGACCCCAACTGGAGTTACTGTGTCCAGTTCTGGAGCCCTCAATATAAGAAGGAGATTAAGCATGAACCTTGGTACAGAAGGCTGTGAGCTACATCCCTACAGCACAGTGACTGCCTCCCCAGCCACAGCAGACCCAGAGCAGAAAGCAGCATGCACAAAGCTGCATTCTAGCTAATAATCCCTGCTTAACTGCAAAAATGCAGCACTGTGCTAACACAGCCCTGCTGCTTCCACTTTTGGAGCTGGTTTGGTTGGCATTAACTGAGGACTCACCACCCCACAGTTTATTGTGTGATGTGGACCTGCCCTTGGAGTGGCACAGCTGGGTATTTGTTCTGGAAATGCTCGTGTGTTCACCCACTCAGCAACAGAAACAATGCAATGTGGGGGGGGGATTTTTTCTTTTTTTCTCTAAGTGGTCACAATTAACCAAGCCAAATCCATATAATCATTCAGCATTGCTCAATGTGATTGGAGAAACACACAAGGAAAGAATTACCTCCCCAGTGTTTCTGAATAGCACAGAAAAGTAAATANAGTCCTACCCCAGCCTTTCTGTAGCCCCCATCAGGTACTGAGAAGCTACTCTGTGGTCCCCCCTGAGCCTTTTCTTCTCCAGGCTGAACAACCCCAACTCCTTCAGCCTGTCCTCAGAAGGGAGGTGCTCCAGCCCTCTCATCATCTCCGTGGCTCTCCTCTGTACCCACTCCATCAGCTCAATGTCTTTCTTATGTTGAGGGCTCCAGAACTGGACACAGTAACTCCAGTTGGGGTCTCACCAGAGCCAAGTAGAGGGGCCAAATCACCTTCCTGCTGGCCACACTTCTCTTGATGATCACCCTGCCTTTAAAGTTGAAGTGGTGGTTAATAAATACTTTATGGCATGAACAGCCTTCACAATTGCTGCTCACTCAGTGTGCTGTGAGGTGGAGATGTGATGGACACAGTGTTCTGTAAATATCTTAGCTCACCAAACCACATTCATTTCTTACAACATCAGTGGTGGTAGCAGTGATGCCACTGAGGTGCCTGCCCAGAAACACAGGTCTGACAAAGAGCTATCCCATAAAAATAAACAGGACTCTCTAGTCCAGTTATTTAGCAGGGCATAAAAGCCCATAATTAAAGAGATACAGAGGAAAGAAGTCATAGAAAATTTAGCTCATACTATTTAAATTCAGTTTTATGGTTATTTTCCTTCTTTAGCATGCTTCCCTCCCTGTGCTTTATTTATGTTTCTAATGATGATGGCAGTCACATATAAGCATCAAGATTTTTGAGTGCTCTCCTGCCTTTCAAGGTTCAATTTACCTCTCTGTTCCAGTAAGTCTGGACATCCCAGAAAAGATATCATCACTGGTGTGAAGAAAGGAGGAGGAAATAAAATGAACTAGAACTAGAAGCAGCCACTTAGCACAGGTCCATTATGAGAGTTGTATAAGGTGAAAAAAAAAAGGAAAACAAAATGTAAATTTACTACCATCAGAAGGGCTTTTGCCACTGCAAATTTCTTTTTCTAATACTAAGGCTCCCTTTTTATTTCAATGGATCTGCTTGTTAAATTTATTTTGCTTTAAGTGTCTAGCCTCTTGGAAGGAAGAGGCTCAATACTTCAACCTCAATACTAAGAAACAGGGTAAAGGAGATTGAACATTGTCAGCCCCTGGAAACATCCAAGGCCAGGCTTGTTGAGGCTCTGAGCAGCCAGATCTTGTGCAGGATGTCCCTGTCACTGCAGAGGGTGACACTAGATGGGCTTTGAGGATCCCTTCCAACCCACTTTTGAGTGACAGAAGGGCTGTGTCCAGGGATGTGCTTTATACCAGCCCCTGCTCAGGCATCCAAATAAGCATCTGGGGATTTCATGAAAGAAGGTGGCTGTTCACCACATATCCCACAGACATGAAATTGGTCTAGGCTATATGGGCATCAGTGTAGAATTTGGCTAAACACCAGCTGTTGAATTAGTAGTTAAACCACAAAAACAAGGCTTGAATAACAGAATGTCAGGGACTGAAAAGGACCTCAAGAGATCATTTAGTCCAATCCTGGTGGAGCAGGAACACCTAGACCAGGATTTTGCTGTAGATAGAAAACTACTTAAAAGAGAAATGATAGAATGGGTCATTGAATCACAAAATGCATTGAGTTGAAAGGGACCCTCAAAAGCCATCAAGGATTGGACTGTTATGGACCAAATACTAGAAATACTGAGGAATCAGACTTGCAAACAAACTTGTTCGATATTTTAATGAATGACTGTGGTACAAACCAACAGAACACGTGAGTAAAAACGTGCTGATGACGTAAAGCTGGGAGGCACCACCAATACAGAGGTGTGCCCTACAGGAAGAATGGCATTCCACTGAGGAATTGAATCGTAGTAATAGGATGCAAGAGTAAATGCCTAGGGACTGAGAACAAGAACTTCTCCTTTAATCAGTGAGGAGCAACACAGGAAGAGAAAGGGCAGGGTATACTACAGGAGCATGTATGGATATCTGTGTGTTGCAGCTGTGGAACAGGAAATGGGATCTGAAGATGTGTTGGGAAAAATAATTATAGCAAATGCTGGGAGTGTGAGTGGCACCTCACATGGGTGCCTAAGACCTTCACCTGAGTGCTACACACAGCCCTGGTCACTGATTTTTATTAGAGCACAGGAGCAGGGAGAAGAATTCCTGAGGGTAGGAAAAGTGTCATTGCTGAGGACACTGAAACTGCAATCATAATTTTACATCTCTGACCTCCATAGATCCTGGAGCAGGATCCAAATGTGGTTTTTATGTCCACTCAAGAGTACAGACCAAGAAAAAAACAGGATTTTCTTCTGCACCACCCTAAAGCTGCAGCATCAAGTCAGGGGAAATGAAGAGGTTTCCTTTAATGAGTGTCTGTGCAAGAAGGGCCACGGTTTGGGTGCTGTCACAAGAGCAACAAATTCCCATTGTCTGCTAACCTGCAATGACACCTACTGGTAACCAGAGATGTCCCTGCTTGCAAATGGGAGCCTGCAGGTTTCCAAATGTAAAAGAGAATTATTTTTATACCTCGACTCACCATCATTAAGATTCTCCACGGTGGTTTTGTACATTCTAGTGCAGGAAGCTGGGCTGTGTTTAGCCTGGATTATTTGCAAACCACACATTTACTCTTTCTTCTTCTATTCTGAACCTAAAAAGTTTCAGAGCCACTGGTGGCACATTGCCTTCAAAAATTTTTGTTTCCTCACCTTAGAATGAAGACTTTTGACAAAATGCATCCACCAAATATGTGAAGGCCTGACAGAATGCTAAGTACCTCACAAACTATAGGAAGTTCTCTGTGAAAAGTCTCAATCCTCAGCTCAGAGTTAGAGTTAGGCTTTTTAATTTTGAAGAAATAAGATGGCAGGAAAGAAAGGAGAAGGGAGGGAGAAATTGCATATATTCTGAAAGCTGGATGGGGTTTTAATACACATTTTGTCAGACTTCTGGAACACCATGGAATGATTAACACTTGCCCAGGGTGCCATGAATTACAGGAAAAATATGAGCAAATAATTAGACTCAGAGATGAATCTGCATGTGAAAGTTTCTTGCTGGATTCCTCAGATTTGTACCAAAATTGAAATTGTCTTTTTCTCACACATTTCTGGTCAGCACCACAGCTAGGCATAAATAATGAAATTTCTCTGGAAAATCCACAGCAAGAACACTCTGCATTTGTAAATAGGTAGAGTTGGACAGACAGATTACGTTTTGGCATCCCTGAAGAGCACACAGCCTTGATTAATCTCCATTAACTTCAGATATCTACAGAATAGACATAAATATCCAAGGGCTAGTCTTCCAGCTTCTCTCCAAAGCTATGAAAAATGAGTACTTGAAGGGCCCACTTCGTCTCATCCCAGACATCTCGAAATCTCTCTGCCAAGGTGAGATGAATTGTGTCTCAGGGAATGTATTTTTCCCTTATATGGGGACACTATACATATAAAAACATTGCATAAAAGATGGTATAAGGAGAGCATGGAGCTGGGAAGGGGCTGTTTGCCAGGGCATGGAGACACACAACAATGGTTTGAAACTAGAGCTGGGCAGGGTTAGGTGAGACATGAGGAAGAAGTTCTTCCCCATGAGGGTGGTGAGACACTGGCCCAGGTTTCCCAGAGAGGTGGTGGAGACCCCATCAAGCCTGGAGCCATCCAAGGCCAGGCTTACTGAGGCTCTGAGCAACCTCATCTAGTGCAGGATGTCACTGCAGGTAGTGGCACTAGATGGCCTTTGAAGTTCCCTTCCAACTCAACACATTCTATGATCAGTGATTCTATGAACAATGGATTTCTAAGCCCTCAATGTCTCTTGCAATGGCACAGAACCATTCAGCCAAGGATGCACTTATGATGTGTCAGATGAAGGGTACAACTACTGGTGCCCATTTTGTCTGTATCATATTTGTCTTATTTCTTATGCAGTCAAATCACCCCCTGGTGAAGGTGTTTGAGACATCAAGAGTGAAATCATCCAAAATTATCTACAAATTTCCCTTTGCATTCAGCACAGTGCTTCTGGAAGCTACGTAACTACAGTCACTGAGGAGTAATTCCTACACAGAGCATCATCTGAGCCCTTCATTTGGCCATAAGTAGCATTTTGCTCATCCAGAAACTTTCGTGGCAAAATGGAATGTAGGACACACTATCCTTTTATGTGTCTCCAGGAAACAATCAGGTTCCAAATGGCCCAGTTTGTCCTTGCTTAGACAATCAAGAGCTAATATAGTATTTACTTAATTTGGCAATTTTTGAAATCTTCCTTTAATTAGAGCTCAATACAATCTGTTCTTGAAAACCCTTTATTTATACTACTCAGTGTCCCCACTGATAGAACCAAAGGAGAATTCTGCCTGCAAATATGTTTTTCCTCCTGCATTTAGAGCTCATGGCATTCCACAACACTTTGAGGCCAAAGTCTGAGAGACTTTAGAGAACCAATTCTTTGGCAGGAGTTACTTCTTGTGAAAATATTTTTGGCCCAGAATGACGAGGCTCATGTAGCTCCTTACAGTTCCCTATAACTAAAATACCACAAGCTATTATGGAATGAAAAGGAGTCATGAGGTTAAGCCAACGTCCCCTGGATCAGTGAAAATCAGAGAAGTTGATCCAATTTAAGAAACTGTCCTAAGATGAATCTTTCTTCTTTCCTCCCCCCCCCAAATCACATGACTGTTGAAACTTGACTAGCCACACAAGATGATAATATCTGAAAGGGTGAAAGAATAACATGACCAGTGACCACACCTGATTAATTTCCAGAATTCAAATGCTTGTTTTCACAGCAACAGGCAGCTTGAAAACAGTTGCCATCAACTCAGAAAAACTTACAATGTTCCCTCTCCTACACCTTTTACAACAATTTATACCTCAACAAAGAATGGCAAAACCAATGAAATTTCACCAATGCAGCATTGTGGCATTTTATATTGTGAGTAGCAACTGAAAGCTTTGGAAAACAGAGAATCAAAGCTGCTGGATGCAAATGATGCAATTAATCTGTTCTCATTTGCTGCCTCACATTTTGTTAATGCAACAGAAGAATCGGGGGATTAGAGCTGAATCAAACACTTCACACCAAGAAGACTTGACGTTTTTTTCCTAAAGTCTTGTTATTTTCGAGCACACAATAGAAACCCAATGTCTCCATCAGGATTAGGCCACAAGCCACCCACAAAAATCAAGCATTGCCAAATATAAACTGTCCCAAATCTTTTTTCCTTTTTTTTTTTAATCTGTCAGCAAACCAGACACCACCAGCTTGTTTACACTGAACAGCAACCAATTAAGAAAGGCCAAATTTCAGCAACCACTTTGCATTATTTTCCTTGCAAATGGAGCATTTCTGAAGCCAGCAGAAAGGCAGGCACAGCAGAGGCTCTCCAAGGAACCACACATGACAGGTTCAATTGCTTGCCTTGCTGATACATAAAAAGGAAGCAGAAGAAAAGAGCAAAGCCATACCAAAGGGAAATCATTCCCATTTGCCTCTGAGAAGCTATTGGTATAGATTAGAAACTTAGTCACTGTAATGTGTGTCAGCAGAATCCAGAGCATAATCAAGATCACTTCCTGAATGATCTTGATTTTCTGAATCCATAAACAAGCTTATCAAAAAGTCAGCTCATCCTCAACTGGAACTGCAGAATAAAGAAAGATTGCTTTCATAGAATCATAGGGTTGGAAGGGAAGTTCAAATGCCATCTAGTGCCACCCCCTGCAGTGGACAACTGCACTAGATCAGGTTGCTAAGAGCCTCCAGGCTTCTAATGTCTCCAGACATTGATGGGGCTTCCATCACCTCTCTGGGCAACCTATACCAGTGTCATTCCACCCTCATGGGGAAGAACTTCTTCCTCTTGTCTCACCTAACCCTCCCCTGCTTTAGTTTCAAACCATTGTCCCTTGTCCTGTGTCTCCATGTCCTGGCCAACAGCCCCTTCCCAGCTTTCCCAGAGCCCCTTCAGAAACTGGGAGGCTGCTGTGAGGTCTCCTGGTTTTGATTGATCCCTTTTTGCACATGTTGGCATTCATATAATAAAGAATAAGATTTTAAATCCCCCAAACCTATTCTAAATACCAGGGAAAATCCACATGATATCAGGACTGTGGAGATGACTATATTCCATACAGGAAATGACAGCTCAGGGCTACAGTCTCTTCACTTCTGAAATGTGATACATTAGGACTTGGCTTATTATGGAGAGATTTAAACTGCAAGCTAAGATCTAAACACAGTTTGCTTAGAGATCAGAAATGTTCCAATTATTTCTAGCCATCTTTTCACAAAGCCTCAGTTCTGCAGGCATTTGTTTTGTATGTTTTTATGTGGAATCAGGACCAATTCAAAATTGTGAAGCATACTTAAACTATGCAGAAAGGCCACATTGCTGTTTTTTGGAGAAATACTTGCTCACTCAATTTAAAAAAATAAAACAAACAAACAAAAAACCCCCCACAACATTAAGTAAATCAATATGGTGCTCAGAAAATTTCAGTTTCAAGAGATGAGATCACAAAACCTTCACTTTTCTGAATGTTCTTTCCAGTGGGTAGGCAGAATTCTCGCCGTTGTGCTTTTTGACAGCCTTCATATATTTAGTCAGAAATCTTTGTTTTTTGGAATCTTTCCATGTTGTCATGGAAATTATCACCATGTCCCTAAGACTAGGATAACGATTTTATGACAAATTACAGGAGATATGGAAGGAGAATATTTTGGCAGAAGACAATACATAGAAGGAAAAAAAATTCACACAACATCTTTGCACCCTTAAAAGGCATCCAATTAAAGATTATTCTCTAATCTCTGCCCCCTCTTTATAACTAGACAAGTATAAAATCTAACAATCTCCTGAAGTTATTTTTTTCAGGTATCACTATAGGGCAGCCTGACCAGTCCAGGATATCTTGGGCTGCTTCCAATCCTCCTTCTTTTAAGCATTGTGCACCAAAATCTAAGAACAAAGCAGAATAATCTAATCTAATAACAATCTAAGAATATCAGAACATGAGGATCTCTTAAAGATTTCTGTTTTCATATCTGTACCTTGTAGACTGTGTATGTCAGACCCACCTTGTGCCATCATGAGCTCTCTAAATCTTTATTAAATTGTTCTGATGTGAAAATCATTGGAATAGTACCCAAGATGGACTTTTAATAAGGAAGAGTTACTACATAAGGAAAGGAGTGTGAAAATAGATTGGAGCAGGGAAGAGAAAGATGCTTTCCCCCCTTACTGCTGCTCCATAAATTTTGCAGAGGTGTCCAAGGCATCTGGCAAGCAAAGAAGAAAGATCTAGAAGGCAAAGACTTGTTTTTCCAGGGCTGGAAAACCATTGTTCATGGAATCACTGATCATAGAATGTATCAAGTTGGAAGGGAGCTTCAAAGGCCATCTAGTGCCACTACCTGCAGTGACAGGGACATCCTGCACTAAATGAGGTTGCTCAGAGCCTCAGCAAGCCTGGCCTTGGATGTCTTCAGGCTTGATGGGGTCTCCACCACCTCTCTGGGAAACCTGGGCCAGTGTCTCACCACCCTCATGGGGAAGAACTTCTTCCTCTTGTCTCCCCTAACCCTGCCCTGCTCTAGTTTCAGACCACCGCCCCTTGCCCTTCGTGTTCTGAAGCATGACACAATAGGACCAAGCCTGACAAATTTTGCCTTGCCCCAGTAGGTTTGATAAAGGCAGATCATTGCATCTGAGAATGGCTTTCAAGGGTTGATTTCAAGCTGACAGATCTAAAGCAGGTTTCCTCTGTTCCACAAATCAGGCAAGTTTCAGACAACCAGAGCACAAAGAGAGCCAAAAGCCAGCTTTGCCTTCACCAGGTCTATCAGGAATGAGAACCAAAAGGCTGATTGCCACAGGTTACCAAAGAATCCATCTCTTTCTAAAGCTCCAACCCTGATGCCTTTCTCTATTTAGGGCAGAACTAACTGGCCTATAAATAAAAATAGCAATTCTGCAGCTGGCTAGGAAGCAAAGGTGCCCAAGATGACTCATCTAAACAGAAGAATGGGTATTTCTGATGTTTCTACAGTGAAAAACTAACAGGAAAAAAATGAAATGTAGGAAAACATCCAGAGTTGTTTGGGGTTTTTTGTCGGCTTTTAAAAATTCTAATTATTTTTATTCTATTTATCTTAACAAGATAAAGCACAACATTGTGTTGTGAAACATCAGAACGGGCTGTTCAGGGAGGTGGTTGAGTTACCATCCCTGGAGATATTTAAAATATGTGTAGATGTGGCACTTGAGGGCATTAGTGGGGACCTGGCACTGTTGGGTTAACAGTTGAATTGAATGATTTTGGCCTTCTCCAAACTGAATTATTCTACGATTCTATGTCTGAGCTGCTTTTAGTAGTACAGTTCTTGGAAAACCTATAAACAGACTTGTTGAATGACATCCTGGATTAAAAAAGCTTTTAGTGATCAACTGAAATAATTTTTTTTTCTAATATTAGTATTCAAAACTGTAACTACTTTAAGAATCCATCCCTGGAGATATTTATTTTTCCAGGCTACATTCTGAGAAAAAGAAAGAATTTTCTTATTAAAAGTGGTTTCCCAGAGTCAGCTGGACCTAAAATAAAACGGAAAATAATCTCAGTTGCTCTGTGTTTCTCCTTTCAACACGTTATGATGGTTTCAAGTAGCGATTTCAACCATTTCCCAGAAGAGGGCAGACGCAGACAAGAATTTGAGGATTCAGCCACTGACCACAATAAACTTTTGGTTAATGAAAGAGCTAAAGCTGAGAAAAGGAGCAGGATATAGTAAGACCATCTCTTACTAATGCTGTATGTATTTATGTAATGCAAGTATGACAAAAGCTCTCCAAAGAGCAATCATTGCTGCTGATGCAAAAGAAGGAAGCTCAGTGCTGAGGGATGAAACCTACTTGAAAAAACTAAATAAATCCCTCATTTTCTTCCTGGTGTAGAATACCTAATGTCCAATTATTTATTTCAAAAGAATAAGGAAACCTCCATGTCTGCAAACCACAGTGAAAAGTAGTTTAGCACGAAACACCTTAGTCCTGGGTCCAAAGAAGAAGCATTTAGGGTTAGGGAGGCTTTGAAGATGTGAATGGCTGGTTAAAGGCCTGCACAGAAGGACCAGAGAAAGACAAACAAGCCTCAAAGGGACAACACTCATCCCCCACCCCGCCACCCCCAGACCTGATAGCATGCTTTAGCCACTTCAAAAGAGCACAGGTCTGTTTGATATTCACTTTTCCTCCTTGAATTTGGAAACATGTAAACAGAGAGGCAGGTCAGCAGCCTTGAGCTGAATGCAGGAGCCACAGAGGGAAGTGGGAGGGGATGGTGGCACAGCTGGCCTGGTCTGGCTGTTGTCAAACGGGAAGGTCTATCTGGTGCTGGCCCCTGGAGATCAAACAAAAGATACAGCCTCTTTGAGAATCTGTGAGTGTATACATTGGGGAACTTCCTGGTCTGGCACAAGGTTGCTGTGTAGGATTTCGTGCCAGACATCCCTCCTTTGCTGGCTGTCAGGATTTTTGTTGTAATTCTTGAGAGTCGTCCAGCTTCTCTGAATGACCCCACTGCTCCTGGAATCTGCTGCAATCAGCCTTTGCAATTAGGAGTACACTTTCAACAGCCACAGGAGAAAACCCAAAAACTATAACCCTAAAGGATGCAAATCCAGGAAGAAAGCAAAAGCAACACAATGTTCATTGTTTTTAGGTTAAGTGAGAATTCTGTCAAACATCTCATAGTTGGGTTCCTGACTCACAATACTTGAGGATGTCAAACCCAAAACTATTTACCACTGTCAAATCAAAGAGAAACATCAATTTTCACAAACCACAAGCTTGAGAACATAAGTCAATCTCTTGCACTATGAGCCTCTTCTTGAAGAAGGTTATTTCAGACAGGATCTTTATGGAAATTCCTCTGAAGCATCCTACCCTGACGTCTGCTGGGGATGGTAAACAAGAGTAAATGAGCCACCAGACAGATGGGTCAGCAGTTCCTCGAGCAGTAAGGTGCTTGCCAACCAAAATATGTGGTCAGCAAAACACAGTGAATAGTTCCTCGCTGTTAATCCTGTGGTATCTCCACTTCTGTTGCTACTCTATGAGAAGACAAGGAGTGAAAAAAAAAAACAAAACAAAACTCTTTGAGCTTCTAGAAGCTGATATTTCTCCCCAGAACCCTTCACCTAGAAAATTGTCTCATCATACCACCAGCTCTCTCTGCAGCCCTCACTCAGACTGACAGCCTGCCTTTAAAGTACATTTGTACACGTCCAAGAGAACTTCTGGAAGAGTTCTTGCACTGCAGAACAAATTCCTGACCCTACCTCCTTCTTCTCGCTTAAAATTCAGAATCATAGAATAGTTTGTGTTGGAAGGGACTATAAAAATCATCAAGTTCCAAACCCCCTGCCATAGATCAGGTTGCTCAGTGCTTTGTCCAGCCTGGCCTTAAAGACCTCTAGAGAGGGGGCATCCACAACCTCTGTGGGCATCCTGTTCCAGTGTTTCACTACACTCACCATGAAGAATTTCTTTCTTATATCTAGCCTGAATCTACCCTCTTCCTACATCCATTATTCCTAGTCCTTCCACCACAGATCTTATTAAAAAGTCCTACTCCTGCCTTTCTGTAGGCCACTTCAGGTATTGAGAAGCTACTATTTGGGTCACTTCGCCTGTTTCCTCATAGACACATTGCAGAGCAGGGCTTGGAAATCCCATCACTGACATCAAAAAGAATCCAGGGACCAAAAAGCAAAGGGAAAAGGTGTCTTTGGTTAGAAAACTTTTTCCCTTCTCCCAGTTTTTGAAATTCAGGTGGGATGAGCTTCCACCCAGGCTCAATTGTGAATGCGGTACTTGTACAAACAGGGCTCTACTGCAAAGCAAAGGGGAAGGAGATCTAAAGGCTCCTGTCTGCATGCTCTCGGGCTTCTTCCCTTTGCTTTATCAGGCTGCCTTACATGAAAAGGAATCTCGCAGGTTAAAGATCTTGTCAAGTCTGCAGCTGGCTCTGAAAATCTCCCCATGAAAATACTTCACCAGTGAGTGAGCGACTGGGTGGAGATGGCCTATGCACAGCCCCTCGGCAGCTATTGTTTGGCAGCTTGTCTTGAATAGGTTCGGAAACCTCCAGCATGAAGGGCTGATCTTTTCTCCTCCTCTGCTACTTGCTTCTCTCACTTTCATGTTTTGTACTTCAGAGCCTCGCTGCTTTGCGAGCCAGGGTCAGCACAAGGTCATGACTTGTGACATGAGGTTAATGTAGTTGTTAAGTAACAACATGAGTCTTTTCAATGGCATGAATATTCCACCCCACCCTCTCCCACACGCGCGCTCTGTCTCCCGGCTGAAGCCCCGGTTCCTACTTGCTTAATGTAAGGGCCATCCTGCCAGTCTCTCCGATGATCCTCCCTCACTTGGAGTACCACATGCCCAGCAAAACCAGCTATTTAATATGGAGCACTGAAAGATTTCAAATTGCTTCTTAAAAGTTGGGCAAATATCAGGATTGCCTTTTGATAGCTGAAAAGGAACAATAAATATTGACCGAACTTGTTGGCATCACCTTGTGAAAAATGAACTGAAAAGTGCAGGTTGATCCAAATCTCTGCATTTGCTGAATTTCCACAGCAATCACTCACTTTAAAAGGGGCTGCGCGCTCTTAGGAGGTAGCTCCAAAGATCTGGATGAAACTTTTGGAGCTGGGGATGTGAAAATCATTTAGCTGTGTTTCAGGTTTGCAGATTTTTGCAGTCAAAGCACTTTGATGTGAGGGCTGCCTTTGAGGGGATGAGAAGGAAGAGGGAGATGAAAGAAAGTTTTACTAAGTGTCAAGCCAAGATACACGAAGCTTTTTTTCCACACTCTTCTAACAAACCACTAACAATTACATCGTTGGACCAGCATCTTAACAGGTATTTCCCAGTTTTCTGTACTTCAGGTGAATGTACCCCATGCAGTTTGCAAAGGTCCAACCTAAATGACAGCAGGACACTGGATCAGATATTAGCATCATAATGTAGAACAAGGCCCCTGTTTGAGAACCACACACAAGTGTGAAAAGGGCAATAGTCAGGACTGGAGAGGAGAAATCCCACCGACTGTCTGCTTTGCTGATGACACAGCTTTGTCTGTGTCTCTGAATTCTGAAAGAGGTCTCGGAATAGCTATTTACCTGCCTCCCCCCCCTTAATCTGATGGAAAGCTTTTGATCTCAGCTGGATCCGACCACTCAGTTTACAAAGAACAATTAAAGACAGATAAACCCTCTTGAAAACAAGCCTTTCAAATGAGAAGACCCTAAAAAACCCACCAAATGATCCAAAAGTCAGAAACCTGCAATTTTAATGACTAACATTTCAAATCCAAGATCACACCTGAAGGAAGGAAGGGGCTGAGGCAAGCTGTACGTGGTGTCTGGTTCTAAATATGAATCACAGCAGCAAGGCAAAGCCAACCAAACAGAACATCTTGCCTGCAGGGAAAGAGAAATGAAATCATCAAATCTGATAGTGGAACAGACCTCTCTATCTTCAATAATCACACAGCTGCAGACTTGCAAACTCTCACTGCTGTGTGGGATTTGTAAACCACCAGGTAATTCACAGCTACATTTCACACTTTGAGAGGACCATCAGGAAAAGAAAAGAGGTCTCGTTTCTCGAGAAAAGACGACGTAAAAGCATTCTGAAATGGATATTACTGCCACAATTGGTTATACAATGCAATTTTCAGCTGCAGTATAAATAGCAAAGCCATGGATTCGTGTTTATAGTCAATACTAACCAGCAGCAACACATTCAGAACTGATCTTTGAAGCAAGTCCCTCTGGAGGGTGCTCTACTCAAGAGCTGCTGTCTCAGAAGGGGACGGATCAAGCAGGGCCATCAGTCACCAGAGATCTCCCAAGTGTCAAGGACAGGAAAGGAAATCGAGCTGTTGTTTTCCTCTTCAGTTCAGGTGTTACCCAAGCGATGGGTGCGGTGGCGAATCTATGGAATGAGTCCCAAAGGACTGTCACCTCTCAAGCACTGCCTTGCTTTAGCTTTAAGCCTCCATAGGACTGCTTGAGATAAACACAGAAAATAAATACATCAATAATCTCTGTAGAGCCTGAAGTTTACATCAGCATCTCTAATATGTCCTTGCTCGGTGGTAGTTTTATTGTTCCAGATGGATCTGATGCTTTACAGAAACCGTGAAAACCAGGTTTTGCTTTAGACAATTGTCACTAAAGTAGTTTTAAAAGCTACTGTCCTGGTTTTATGTGGGTTTTCTATGAACTCACAACAGCTGTCCAGTTATAAAGCAACCTACAAAACATCTGCTAGAGGCCCCAGCTGGTTCCTTCAGGCCACAGATGTGTAGACAGCAGGGAAGTTAAACACAGCAGGACAACGACGAGCTTTTCTTTCCTAAAGAGGTAGTGAACAGTTTAGGAGAGGGAATGGTCAGAACCAGACCCGGGGCTGGCCAAAACCTCTGCCTCCCCCTTCTCTGATGCTCTACAGGAGATTTCCAGTCGTGACTTGCAGCTATGCTAATCTTTCATCACCAAAGGGCTCTGATTCTGTGGCCTCCTCTCTAAATTCAAGTTAAGAGGGACCAAAGAGGGCTGTATCCATCTAAATTTTACCTCTAACCTGTGAGAATTCTTTTTTGTTATTTCCTTTGTAATTTACAATGCTTATCCCTCTCCCCCTCATATTTCTGTTGGCAGATTCTTCCTCCATACTCTCACTGTTGATTTGTGACCCTTGTAAACTCTGAGTTGCACGTAATATGCATGATATCAGGTGTATAAGTACTTAAAAATAAATGGTATGTTTTGTCCAAGTGTTGATTATTGAGGAAAATATTTATGTCAAGCAACTAAACACTAAANTCCTGTCTCTAAAGAGCTTCACCAGAAGCAGCTGTGAGTAATGTACCAAGAAAAGAAAGAACATAAATCAAAGTTTGAAAAAGCTGCCAAAGACAATGATTTGTAGGTTGCTTCCAAAAAGCTGCTCTTTAATTCTCACTCTTCTAGGCCAAGCAGAAGGTCATAACTGTTACAAAACAGTTAGATTGATGAAACTATCATTGCAATATTTGTTATGCTACTGCAGCTGAAATGTCACAGCTAAGGGAATGCAAATCCAAGTGTAAAATTGACAGTGTGTAATGCTCAAACCAACACAGGACTGGAAAATAAAGAACAGAATATGAGCACACTTTATCTGTCTATATGTGCTAATTGATATGAAAACAAAAGCCCATGAAACTTTTTGCTGAGACAGGGACAATGCAATGAAAGCTGAGTTCTGAGCAGAGCTCATTCTGCAGAAGACCCCAACTTCCATGCCTTGTGGAAGCCATTCCATGGGGAAAGAAAGCACTAAGATTTTTTTTTTAATTATTCTAAGGGTAGTTTGAGTGCAGAGAGCAGTAAGAAAAGTTCATTCTTCCACTACCACATGATCCACACCTTTAAGATCAACTTGGAATTTAGCTGCCCCATTTAGAGCCCCCTCATCTGTAGTCTGACCACAGATGGTAAGAGCTCAAGGACTCTAACTTAGCTTTGTGTCATACAAGGAGAGGTAACTTATGACCCAAACTTACCTGCAGTGTTGGGAGTCAAGCAGAGAACATCTCATATGCTGTACTGAGCAATTTTGCAAATTCTAATTTTAAAGTAGCAGGACTTTGTGGAACATCCAGTACTGGAAAGAGGAGGGGAGTCTATTTCATAGAATCATAGAATAGTTTGGGTTGGAAGGGATTAAAGATCATCTAGTTCAGCATCTTCATGTCTCCTTAGACAACTAACCATCATGCATATAGCTGTCCATTTTTTATTTTATTATCTTATTTGGACTAAAATACATCTTGGATTCTTATTCCCCCAACCTTTGTTTTTTACTTTGGATTGCAAAACCATGGAAGACACACACTGCTCTGTGCCAAGATACTTGAAAGCAACACCTTGACAGGAAGAATCCACCTAAAAAGGAGTTCCCTTACGATGTATTTACAAGTGAACTTTTTAAGAAATGAACTTCCATGACCAATGTTTAATAACACAAAATTGCTGAGCATCAAATTGCCTTTTACCTTGTTCTGAACCCTGAGCACCAATTAACTGCTACTACAACATCACTCCTGCAACTTAGAGTCATGTCAGAGATAAATATAGCTTGCTTGTCTCTGACTCGGGGCCTTATCTGGCAAACTCTTCAAAAAATTCCTCACACAAGCCTTTCCTCCCCCCAGCAGCAAATTAGGAAGCCTTCCTTTTTGTAGGAAGAAAGATGATTGCTGGACCCATTTTCACAATAATCAAAAGAAGCTGGTGGAAATAAGTATAACAAAGCAGGTTGAGTTTTAGCAAGTACCACCTTCCTTTGTAAGGGCCACAGTGACTAAATTAAACGTGCCTAAGTTTCTTGAGGGGTATTATGAATTAGAAACTGGGAGTTTGACAGGAGGCAAATCTGCAAATTAATATCTGCAAACTGCTTTTTGATGATTAGGTAAAAAAGAAATTAAGAAAGACCAAGTGCTCTGAGTAAAGAGGGCAAACTTGCCAGTGGACTCAGGAGCAGAAGGGAGCTTCCCTGGGAGATGAGGAATGCAGTAGGACCAGAAATCAAAAGGTGCCACAGGAGCTGCAGAACTGAAAGAAAAGCATCTTCAGCCACAGCAATAAACTGTTGTATCCATGAGATGGAGCAGCCAGATGAAAATATTTAGTTTAGTAATTAATTTTTTGAGATCTAGTTCAGCCCTACAGTTGGAAGTTCTTAACCAGCTAGTACTTGGGACATGGATAAGTAATTTGGATATCCCACACTCAAGCAGGGATGTAGCAGTTACAGTTTTGTCCTCTTTCTGTTTTTATTTTAAATATAGAAGTACCATTATCTGACCAGGGAATCTTCTGAAAAGCACAAAAGGATGGTACTACAAGTGAGAGCTGATTTCTGGTCTTGATAGTTGACTGGTTTTAATAAGAATACCCTTTATGTCAGAAACCACTTGAGGACAGATACCAGACAATATTCCCAGAGCAGCTGGTCCATAAATGCATGTTCTCTGAGAAGGACCAACAGTGTAGCTTTGCATTTCTTACAAATTCAGAGCATGACTCCAGATTTCAAACAAAAGTGAATCATAAAGCAATGATTAAAACATAAAAGAAAGTTTTTCCAGTGAAGACCTAGTTAAAATATCTGACTGCAGTCACAGATATAATCTATTTTTTAAAGTAACTAATCACATGAAATCCAGATTCCTTAATTCTTTTTTTCCTAGTAAAAGTATTTTTAATTCTTCTACTTCACATGGATGGCTGAGCTGAAGGGAGCCATACCTTATCCAACACTCTTTTATTAAGTCATTAAGGATGCAGTCTTAATAACTTGCACAAGTAAATTATTCCTAATAAAACCACCTGACTTAGTAGCATTTTTGCTTACATTCTATAGAAGACACGTGTTTACTTATGTTAACTCACCACTGGAATGTGTTTAACAAGGTCCTTCTTCCCAAGTCATGCATAGCTCACATTCAAGGCAGGCTGTTAAAACTGGTCAGAACAACCTCTCAGGGCTGATTATGTTGTTTGACAGGATGAGGCCATAAAATACTGGTCAATATCAAGTTGGTTTCCACAAATCATGGCTTAAAAAAATATATACTTAAAAAATAAATCATGCTTTAAAAGAATTTGCTTAAAAAATAAATCATTACTTAAAAAAAAGAAAACAGGTTGTAAGAGAATTAGTACTGGAAAACTGTATCAGAAGGAGGTACTCTGTGTTTACTGAACTAGTCACCTGCATTAGAATTCAGCTTAATGGAGGAAAACAACAGAGGAGTTCTGTTACTGCAAAAATTCATTATTAAGTGAAGAAACTCATGCATCACCATGAAAACTCTCAGAAAATCTGAAGCATCTGGTCTAGAATTAAAGGTGGCAACTCTGCAGAATTATATTTCTCCAGAAAAGAGCCTGAAGGACACATTACAGAAGCACATGGGACTTAACAACCACTTTTGCAAAAAAACCAGCCTGGTAACAACACCAGGTTGTGGTAGAATTATTTATAAGAAAAATATATACTTAGGAAAACTGTTCACTATTTTCACAATTACGTATTTCCACAATTGTGTATTTCCACTGGCACTGCAGCAAGCAGAAAGAGACAGCCAGAGTTGCAGGTCTCCCAGGAAGGTCTGCAGAGTTCCTCACTGTCAGCTAAAAAAATGTAACCTCATGATTTGGATCTGGAATAGCTCAGGAATGTGAGAAATAACTCTCAGCAGATGCCACAACGGAGTTTTCAGTAAAGTCTGATTAACGGTATAAATGTACTTTAAACAGCTGTGTTATTGCTTATTTCTCTGATCTCTTTCTCAGTGCTATGGCAGTGTGAATTCTTGTGGATGAGCTTGTTAATAGGTAATCCTATCTTCTCTGCAAGGCAGACTTGTCTATCCATCCATCCAGTTGGGAATGGTTTTTATTAAATGTTTAATGTTTGTCCATAGAGGTTGTGGATGCCCCCTTGATCCCTGTAGGTGTTTAAGGCCAGGCTGTATGAGACACTGAGCAACCTGGTCTAGTGGGAGGTGTCCTTGCCCATGGCAGGGGGGTTGCAACTAGATAATCTTGAAGGTCCCTTCCAACCCAAACCATTCTATGATTCTATATTTAGTGATTTACTGGAAACAGAGCTCCAGCTGCAGCACACAGCAATTACTTTGGATGGATCTTGTTCTTTTCCTCAGGACAAGTCTTTTTCTTGGTGTAGTCTCACTAGAAATATGTCACTTTGCTTGAGCAGAGTTTTGAAGAATGGGTATTTTTAACTAGTATGGGTACAGATTTGTGTTAGAGCTTGATGAGGCTTACAGCCATCTCACATTACTTTTGGTCCTCCTGGGTGTATACGTATGTTGCTGCTATTAAAAATTGATTGTTTTAAATATCAAAGGTATTCTAGGGCAAATTTAGTAACTAACAGCTCCAGAAAGAAGATAAATAACAATTTATCTCAGTACATCTGCCTCTCTAACAGAGAATCCTAGAATTGTGTAGGCTGGAAGGGGTTTCTAAGATCATCAAGCCAAACCATCAACCCAACACTGACAAGATCACCACTAAACCATGTCCCTCAGAACAGTGAGCATTGTGTGGCCAAGCAGAACACAAAGAACCTTTGTTCTAGCAGTCACCTTGCTGAAGCAGATGACACACCTTGTAAGACAGGATGGGAATTTGCCCTATGCTTATCCAAAGAGCACCCACCAGCAGACAATTCAACACTAAAGATGACTAAATTCATGTCTAGCAAGTCTTTTATTCTTATTGTGGAAAAATAAAGGTGCTTCATCCAAGATCCACCTTGAAATAACTAATAAAAAAAAGACCTGAATATACTTCAGTGATACTTCACTGTGCTCTGTATTCCATCACCCAGACACACTCACTGCTGCTGCTAAACCCTGGTGGCAGAGAGTTTATGTATACTTGGAGTAATGCTGCACAGACTTCCTGCGGCTCCCACTTCTCCAGGAAGACTGCAGCAGGCTACAGCTGCCTCACTTGGGACTTTAAGGGGAAGAATTTCCTGTTAGGGACAGGATAATACCCCTTGACATACACAGCCTTTTCCTTTGACCTCAGAGTCAGGAGAGAAGTGTTCATAAACACAGACAGCAGAAAGTCAGCGTTTGTTTTTGAGCAGTTAAGCAGAACAAAAGTGGCTGGAGGTCAAACTCTAAACCCTGCAGAAACACATCATCGAGTTAATGCTCTCTATCAGAGAGCAGCAGCACCTCCCAGGCACAAAACTGTGCAGATAATATTCCTGAATTGGATCGTGTCTACTTAGTATCTGTTATCAGTTTTAACTAAAGAGAACAGTGTTGCAATTATGGGCTATAAAATAAACTGAACATCATACTTGCTTTATAAAAATAGTTGCTAGAAACTTGATGACACCTTATCTCTTTTCTTCAAGAAGTTAATAAGGGAGGGGAATCAAGGTATTTGGGCTCAGCAACAAAAAAGATCAAATCCAATACTGTAAAGCAGTAACAGAAAGTTCACTGGGACCTAAAATTGGCTGAATGAAATGTTCTTTTATCTATTGCTACAGTATCTTTCTTGGTATGTGTTCTTTCTGAATTCTTACTTAAAGAAGTGCTACCCAAGCACTGTGATGAAAAGAAACCTGTATTGGTTTCAGAGCAACTGCAACATTTTCACAGTATCATTTGAAAAATAAGAAATAGCCATCACTGTTATTTACAACAGCTATTTGCTTCATGTACCTCATTTATTCTTCTTATATTATCATATCTGCTCCACTGTAAGAAGGCAGATAGGTTATTCCTCTCCTAAGAAAAGCCAGATACCCTCTTTATTTCTGCCAATATGTATTTTCTTTAAGCAGAGAATCAAGAAGTTTACTTCTAATGAAAAAAATCAACATACCCGTCAAATAAAGCACTCCAGTTGCTATTAAGTGTCTAGTGTTAATAAAACACCACAAGAAAAGAGAATGTTGAAGTGTCCTAATTCATTACAAACACGCGCAAGGTTCTTAAATTGTATTTCTTAATGTTCTGTTTCCTCCCATTTACCAAAAATAATTTTCAAACACCAGGACTGAGTACTACCTATAAGTATTTAATGTATATGTAGAAATAATCTACACCAAAGATAACAAAATGCTGCAAAAGGAAAACCAAAGTACTATAAAACACAGCAGAATTAATCTAAACTATGTGCTTTAGGTGCTGGATCTATCAGAACTCACTGTGTCTTCACACATACATATTTCCATTGCTCTGCTTTCCACAAAAGGGAGATTCCAGGCTATTTAATCATAAATTCCTAGGATGACTCTCTCTCTCCTTGTTTGTGGGGTTTGTGTCTTAATTATGTTTACATTCCTGTGTGTGGGTTGGGAATTTAGGTTTGTTTGTGATGGAACATCAAAGTTGAGTCCCAAATTAACAGCATCCAGTCATATATTCCTTGCACCTTCCCACAGGAGGACAACAGAAAGATGCAGGGACACCAAACTGGATGCAACATTCATGGGATTAAATTAACCTGCAGCAGTTTGTGCTTTCCCATTCTGTTTCCCCACTATTATTTTCCCTGTAGTTTGCTCACTGATTTCCTGTTTTCTTCTCAAGATTTTACAAAACAAAGCATTTAAAATATTCATGTGAAATTTAAAAAAATATTCTATAAGCATTGAAGTCTTTTTAGTTGATATATCTAATCCTGTTTGTCAGACAGTGTTATTTTAATCCTGGCACATGCACTGCATGGGTATGTGGCACATAATCTTTCTCCATGTAGTATCACAGCTGTTACCTTACAAATTACACCAGCACATGTATGAAATTATCAGCACTTAGAGCAGATAAAAACCTCAAACTGAGATTGTTTCATTTTTTTATAGACAGTCTTCTTGGTTATCAAAAGCTACAGCAATGACGTATCACAAGTGCTGGCATATAAAAATTCCTAGAGTTGTGCAGGAGAATTTTGGTGGTTTAAAATTAATAGAGAGTGAAGACCAACAGAATGTGGGCTTTGCAAGAGATGTCAGTGATGAGGCAGCAGATGGGATTCTCTTCAAGTTAACCAAAATTATAACTCAAGTGTTGCCCAAGAAACTATTTTTCTCCTAAATGTTGGGATGTTCCCCAGCAAAATGTTTACATCTGAAACTGCCTGAGCTGCTATTGGGATTTACACAAGACATTAACAGCTAGCACAACAACAGAGTGGAGCAATCCATTTATGCCTCGCAGACTGAATATTCAGCTGTGGTTTGGGATCCTCCTTCACTAGGATCAGTTTCATATTTACCCACTTAGCTCTTCTAGCCACTTCTGCACTAGCAAAGAACATGGTCCACCCACAAACTCCAAATTATAAACTACATTGGGGAGCTGATGCATCCAACTCCAAGAAATACTATTTGAAATGCATTTTTTAAATAAAGCATGTATCTCAAAATTTTCACATAGTTTATTTTTCAGGTGGATCAGTAAAGCCACACAAAGAGCTGCAGTCACAGCTCAGGGCTGGTGTGCTGTGTTGCAAGGAGCAGGTAGGAACCAGTAATACAGCAAAGGCTTCATGTCATCAAGCCACAGCCTTATTTACGATGTGGCTGCTTTTGCCTAGACTAGGGAAGAAATTAATTCCAATTCTTAACATCTGCATTAGCTCTGCAGAAGAAGCCTGTATCCTCTATAAGTCCATTTAGTAACTGTGACTCAGTGTGATTCTTTCATTACAAAGCCAAACCAAAAATTCCAGCACACTTATACAATAAACTTTCACCATATCTTAATTACACAGGGGCACGCTGTCCACTCAGGAAAACAGGTCAACGTACGTGATTAAAATCTCCAGCAAGTGC
The DNA here is from genome assembly GCA_013400935.1 of Turnix velox. Classification (NCBI taxonomy): domain Eukaryota; kingdom Metazoa; phylum Chordata; class Aves; order Charadriiformes; family Turnicidae; genus Turnix; species Turnix velox. The sequence continues at coordinate 36,218 of VZTY01010386.1, read as the reverse complement.
TAACTAGACAGAATTCCTAATTTTAAATGCTTGCATCCATTTGAAACTTCCCTCTGGGTTGTCTTCCTAACGCCCCAAATGCACCCACACATTTCCTGCCCTCACCCACCAAGCTTCAGGCTGCACAAAGGAGAGCCTGGCTCCATGCAAAGGTTTAAATCTCTTCCCTCAAAAGTGCTCCAATTCCACCCAGTTTAACCTGAGCCTTTGCCTTTTTACACACAAGACAGTGCTCAACATAAATGAGGTCTGGATTAACAAGGCTCACAGATTACTGTGTGAGGCTACAGTTAGTACAGACTATAGTGCAGAAATTTCCCTGTGGGTTGTCTTCCTAATGTCCCATATAAATGAGGTCTGGATTAACAAAGCTCCCAGATTCCTGTGTGAGGCTACAGTTAGCGCAGACTATAGTGCAGAAATTTCCCTGTGGGTTGTCTTCCTAATGCCCTAAGTGCACCCACGCATTTCTTGCCATTACCCACCAAGCTTCAGGCTGCACGAAGGAGAGCCTGGCTCCATGCAGAGGTTTAAATCTCTACCCTCAAAAGTGCTCCAATTCCACCCAGTTTAACCTGAGCCTTCGCCTTTTTACACACAAGACAGTGCTCAACATAAATGAGGTCTGGATTAACAAGGCTCACAGATTACTGTGTGAGGCTACAGTTAGTACAGACTATAGTGTAGAAATTTCCCTGTGGGTTGTCTTCCTAATGCCCCACATAAATGAGGTTTGGATTAACCATTACCCACCAAGCTTCAGGATGCACAAAGAAGAGCCTGGCTCATTGCAAAGGTTTAAATCTCTACCCTCAAGAGTGCTTCAATTCCACCCAGTTTAGACTAAGCCTTTACCTTTTTTAGACAGTGCTCAATATAAATGGGGTCTGGATTAAAGAGGCTCACAGACTTCTGAGTGAGGCTACAGTTAGTACAGACTATAGTGTAGAAATTTCCCTGTGGGTTGTCTTCCTAATGCCCCAAGTGCACCCATGCATTTCTTGCCCTCACCCTCCAAGCTTCAGGCTGCATGGAGGAGCCCCTGGCTCCATGCAGAGGTTTAAATCTCTACCCTGAAGAATGCTCCATTTCCATCCAGTTCAACTTAAGCCTCTGCCTTTTTACACACAAGACAGTGCTCAATATAAATGAGGTCTGGCTAAATGAGGCTCACAGATTTTTGAGTGAGGCTACAGTTAGTGCAGACACAGCTTGATGTCTCTACACCAGTCTCCAATGCTTGTATCTGAGCTGGCAACACCCTTCCAGCACTTACCCAGCTCCAGCTTAGCACTGACTGCTACTCCCTATCCAAAAGGCTGAATTGCAAAGTCTCAGACCAGCCAAACTCTTCATTGCTGAAGTATTTTTTTTTGTTCAGAATGGTCTGAGGATGTGATACTATCCATCCATCCATCTCAACCTTGGTACTCTGAGAGAAATCCTACCAAATACTTTAACCAAAATAGAGAGTTTTGCAAAAATAGAGCAAGAATACCTTATGTTTCCTGTTCTGTAGTAACACGGATCTCCACGAGCAAAGATGCATTGCTGCTTGTGCCTCAGTCTCACTGGGTTTTCAACAAGGATCTAAACAGAGAAAAAGGCCTTGTTACATTTTCAGTACATCATATACCTCTTAAATCCTCAGCCTTACAACACAAGGATTCTCTAATCCACTAATAAATCCCACAGCCCTTCACTGAAGAGCTTCAACAAGCAGAAACATGGTACAGAAAGTCTTCTGGGGTAGCAAAGAAACAAGAAGTACTACAGAAGGAACTTAATACAGGATGGGTGAATTGAGCTAAATCAGTCCATATCAGAGAAATATCATGGATTGGAAGAGACCTCAAAAGATCAAAACATCTGAAATGACAGAAAAACACTCCTCTTTAACCCAAGATTTCTTGAGTATTCTTAAAGACACAGGTCCCAAGTCTTAGTAAAGCAGAGAGGGTGCTTGCAGGGCATTAAAAGCATTTAGTCCTCTCTCTATTTAAATCTGCTTCAGTGACTATAGGTCACATCTGAATGATCAAATGCAGACAGGTGTGTGCTGGTTCCACCTGCAATATATAATATCCACGGTTAATGTACAAAGGTTTCCTTCCTAATGGATCCTTTCCTAAAAGTTTAGCTTAATTTTTTTTCTTTTATTATTGTCAAAAATGTGATCTTTGTTACTTCATGACCCTCTTGACTGCCAGAAGAGTAATTCCAACGCTGTGGGATGAACCAGAGAAAGAAATTATAACCCGGTGTCAACTGAATAAAATTTTAGCCCCCACCTGATTCAAAGCATGAGATTAAATAGGAGTTACTTAAATACAAACCCTGGAAGCTTGGTTTATTCACAGCTCATAGTAACAGCTGAATGCTTCCAAATTGTTAGTATTTCTATTTATCACTGAGAAGATCAGGCAAAATGTGAACACAAATAATAATCTCTCTTTTTCTTTTCTCCTCTATCTAGCTGACCCACACTTTACTCCTTAGGCTGAGAACAGCATTGTTTTATTCTTTATTCTATTTACAGGTGGCTTTGTTGAGGCAACCCTAGGGGCACTGGTTGGCACAAAAACATGCCTGGGGGTGAGCAATCACCTCAGAGAACAGGTGGAGAGATCTTCTTCTTTTTATTCCATTTTACAGGGTGTTTTTTTTGTGAGGCAGTCCTAAGGCCACTGCTGTGAGGATAAGTGAGCACAATCATCTTGGAAAGCAAGTGGAGATATTTTACAGGGTTTTTTTTTTTGATGGGGCCGAGGCCTCGGGGTGTTGTTAGGAGATGAAACGTGGCCGAGGCTGAGCAGAAATACGTCGGAAAGCAAGCGAGAAGCTCCCAAAGGAGCAGCGGAGACACCGTTCCCTTCAAGGTGGAGGGATCGGGAACGAGCAGCCATGGAGATGGGGAGGTCGGCTCCTTCCTTCCCCGCAAGTGAACCCCCAGTACTTGGCCTCTGGTATCGCCACCCGGGCAGCGGGGCACAGCAGACTCGGGGCGGGCGGCCCTCGAGGGGAACGGGAGATCTCGGGGACAGCGGCCCTAGAGCGGAGGAGCGGCTGGCCCCTGAGGGGAGCAGGAGGCACCGGGGATGGCTGCCCGAGGGGAGCGGGATGCTTTGGGGATGGTGGCCCCTGAGGTGAACGGGAGGCACTGGGATGGCCGGCCCCCGAGGGGTGCGGGAAGCTCTGAGATGGCCGATCCCTAAGGGGAACGGGAGGTACCGGTGCGGGCGATCCTTGCGGGGAGTGGGTGATCCCGGGATGGCGGCCCCTAAGGCGAGCGGGAGGCTCTGAGGGGCGGCCCCTGAGGAGAGGGGGAGGCACCGGAGCGGACGGCCCCTGAGGGGAGCGGGCGATCCCGGGGATGGGAGCCACTGAGGGGAGCGGGAGATCCCGAGGGTGACAGCCCCTAAGGCGAGTGGGAAGCTCTGAGGGGAGCGGGAGGCACTGGGGATGGCGGCCCCTGAGGGGAGCGGGAAGCACCGAGGCGGGCATCCCCTGAGGGGAGCGGGAGATCCCGGGGGTGGCGGCCCCTGAGGGGAGCGGGAAGCACCGAGGCGGGCATCCCCTGAGGGGAGCGGGAGATCCCGGGGGTGGCGGCCCCTGAGGGGAGCGGGATATCCCGGCGAAGGCGGTCCCCGAGGGGCAGAAGGTGCCCCGAGACGCCGCGGCGCCCTGTGTCGGGGCGGGAACGGGGCTGTGGGCGGCCGGGGGCCGGCCCGAAGAAGGGGAGGAGGAAGCAGCGCAGCCGCTCAGGTGTCGCCCGCCCGGCACGGCCTCAGCCCGGCCCTCCCCTCCCCCGCACCGCCGCGCCCCTCT
>VZTY01010386.1:1913-32363 GCA_013400935.1 Turnix velox | reverse complement strand
ACCCGCCGCCCTTTCCCCAGGTGGTTTTTTCTTTTTTTTTTTTTTTCCTCCCGTCCCGGAAACTTGGTGGAGGAGCCCGCGTTAGTGCCACCGACTCGGCGCTGGCTTTACACTCTCCTTCCCCGGGGGCGAGCGAGTCGGCCCCCATCTTTCCCGGCGCTACAGGTGAGCGGGGCGGGACGGAGCGGTGCAGGGGAAGCTGAAGCAGCCGCTGAGGAGCCGGGAGGCCGCGGGAGGAGGTCGGGGATCGGGCTGTGGAAGCGGCTGAAGCCGGTAGTTCCTACCCGGGCGTCCCGTTCTCTTAGTTAAGAGTTTCTCGGCCATTACCGAGCCGGGCTGGGAGGGTGTTTTGCCGTGACACTGGGGCAGCTGGGAGGGGTGAAGGCTGACTGACTGCTCTGCCTGCCCTAAAGATTTAACTCTTCAAAAGTCTCCCTTGGAGACAAGCAAAAAGGGGGCCCTAAGCAAGGCAGCTTAAACTCAGCTTTTTTGGCTACTTGTGTGGGTCGGAGAAAGGCGGTGGTGTCTTTATTTCTGTGCCAGGAGGTAGAGAGGAATTAAGTTGGTCAGTTTCTGGTGCTGTGATTGTTATTCATGTGTTAAAAAAATAAATAAAGCCAGCCTATAAATAGACGTCGAGATAACAACAGAGAGCAGCAGCGTGACTGTGGATGTTTTGGAAATGCCTTAAAGGTAAGAAACGCAGGTGATGTTAAATGTGAGGTAATGTTCTGGAGAGGTTTCTGAGGGGATGGGAAAGAAAATGTTTTAAGGGATGCTGTGTCGCTGGAATGCTTTGATTTTTTTTTTTTTTTCCTTTGGGGAGTTTTTCATGAGTGGTTTGAGGTGGGGTGAGGCTGTGCGTTGCTGAAGGGGTGATCCCACTCTGCCTCTGCTTGGCAACACTGTTTCTGGCGTTGGCTTCGTTATTTGATTGAAAACGGAGAGAAGGAGAGAACAATCAGCAGGCAGAGGTGGCAGAGACAGAGCAGGTTTGCTGCCCCTTTCGGTGGCACTGCAGGCTTAGTTTGCTTTAATCCGTGTTTGAAACTGCGCTTTCAATCCACGGAGTGACTTTTGTAGGGGTTTTTTTGTGGGTCTTACTTTACCTTGGGTGAAGTAAGGAATGCCAACTGAATGTTTCCCCGTCGCTTAGCGAACCAAAAAAGGGAATTTCTTTTCACTTTCTGCTCCCATTTTTTTAAAGCCAAGGTGGGAAGGTTCCATAGGAAACATGACTCCAGCTCAAGTGCAGATAATAAGTGTCAGAGGAGGTGTCTGTCCTGCAAAGGGTATGTCGGGGCAGAGTCCCAGTATACAAGCCTCTGGAGATAACAGCCCAGGGAAGTTTCTGTCACGGTCACATAGCCCCAGAGCTATCCACTCTAATCCTTAAGCCTCTGGAGACTCCAGAGCAGCTCAAGGTTTGGGTAGCACGGTGTGGTTTGAAGAACTGTGGTTATCCTCTTGCAGAAATGCCAGTTGTGTGCTGTGCCTTTCAGGGACAGCACTGGTGTTTGTCCTTGGTGCTTGGAGGCCAGAGCTTTTTTGGCTCTTCTCCAGCTGAGAGAAAGCAGATTGTGCACATGGCTTCTTCGAAACAGAACTTCTTTCTTCTTCAGTTACTCACTCAGACTCTTCTTTCACAGTACAGCTAAGCAGATGTAGTGTGTCTGCTACTGAAAAGGGCTGTGCCAGTGGTAACATTTCCTTCCTTCCCTTTTTGCTCCCTGAACCAGCAGCACCAGTGATTGTGAAAGGAAAAAATGAAGGGGTAAACTCAAGTCCAACCTTTGAGGGGCTTGGTAGCTGTTGGAAAACTCAACTGTGCTGTAAATTCATGCCTTTGCTGGCTGTATTTGTGTGTCTATTCCAATCTGTAAGCTTAATGGATGTGTAACTCATCTAAATAGCGGAGATTTATTAACATAAAACTCCAATAAAATGAAGAAAGAGAAAGGGACCTGTGGTGTGCAGCAAAAAGGAACTTTGTTGAAAGGCAAGTTTCTTTTAAAGTTTCTAGCTGAATATACAGTGAGGGAAGTGAAAGAAACAATTTCAATCATATGGCCTGAGGAATGAGAGCTGTAAAAGGTGGAAGACAAGGCTCGAAAAAGGGACCCAGGCGTTAAATGACCTTCAAAAAACCCCCATGAGGTTCAAAGGTACCAGATGAAACAGATTGAGGATTATTCTGGATGACCTGAATGGCGATTCCAGTAATTAGAAATTGTAATTAATGGTTTCATAAACCACAGTAGTGCTCTACATGCCTAGGTATAGTTAATAGAAGAATTTACATATGTTTATGAGATTGTAGAGTCTTAGAATTAACAGCACAACAAGGAAAAATTTAAAATAATAAATATAACTGCAGAATGAGATGTCTGTAGTTCCTGAAGGCACCCTCTGCTGGTTTTTGTTACTTTTCAATATATTTCTCATTTAAAGGATGATCTTGCTGTGCCTGTTCTATTGATTTCACTTTGAAAATTAAGCTGCATCATTTCATTCTGATCATGGTTATCTTGCCAGAGTAGTTGCAGCTGTTGTCTTACTCACAGGCTTGGCTATGTTTTGCTGGTTTAATACAAACCCCTCTTGTTTGCCTTTTCCTTCTCAGCTTACTTTAGAGGTGCTGGTTGTACAGTTGTTAGGGATTGCATTTGACAGTCCCTTGTCACTTTATATTCCCTGATTTATAATGCATAAAATGTTGCTCTTGGCTTAGAAATCTCTTAATTTGAATTGAGTTTGAAAATACTAAAATAACCAGCATGTCTTTTTTTTTTTTTTTTTTATACTTTGGATAAGAAATTGCCCATGAGCCACTATCATGAACCATCTAAAGTTTTAAAGGGATTTGGATGGACATGAGCAGTAGGAACTACTGTGCTGGTCCTGCAAAAAGCAGTCAAGGCTGGAAGGAGGGAAATGAAACAAAGCTGGAAGAATTTGGAGAAACAATTAGCAGCTTACAGGGAAAAGCTGATTTTATGTATGTATAATGGTATCCTGAGTTTAGAGCGCCTCTGTGAATTTTGTTTCAAGTCTGTAGTGTTCTTTATTTGGAAAATTCTGGAAGAAAAGTACTGGAAGTACTTGAAAAAGTATTTCAAGTATAGTAATTGACAAAGATGTGTTTTCTAGATTTTTTTATCTTTTTGGATCTGAAGTTTTGTAAACAGCTGTAGTAGACTATCTTTAAAAGCATATTTTCTGGCAGTTCTCTCTGACTAGGGTTGAGACAGAACTTGACTTGCTCCTCTGAGAGTTTAAGGGGCTCAACCATGACACGAGTTGTGTTGCAGTTGTTGAAAGTCCAGTAAATCACAAGCAGTCCTGTTTGTAAAGGTCTCAGACTTCTTAACCTCCCACGTCTAGACTAATAAATAACAGATAAATTCTCATTTAGTAAGGGAGGTTGTAGGTGTCTAAATAGACAATAAATAAATAATAAAGCAGTTCCTGCCCTGAGAACCTTAGATTTCAGGATATCCTCTTTTACATTATCTCAACTAGTGAACAAAAATTGTCCTAAAATTATTTCAAGTAGGATACATAAAAATAAACATAATGGGTCTTCTGGGCCTTCTTGTACTTAGGCAAACTACTTTGTTCTTTTCTTTACTCCTGTGAAGCTGACACCTGAGGCTACTTGCCTACTTTAGTGGTTATCTCGATAGGCTGAAAACCGACCAGAGAAAGGAGATTGCCTCCCCCTTCCTTACTTGTGCTGGGACTTAAGGTCATTGCTAAGGGTTGCTAAGGGAGAACGTGGTTGCTGCATTGATTTGTGGATAGTGGAAGGGCTTTGGTCTGTTGTTCCAACTGGTGAGACAGCAACGACTATTTAAAAATATTTTTAGAACAAGGGAAAATATATATGTATACTGTAAATATCTGCCAAATGAGGTGAGATAACAGTGGTTCTTAAAGACATGTTTCTGATACCAGCCTGGGCATAGCTTTAAATAAAGATAAGATTTGAGGAGAAAAAGGGGAGGGGGGAAGGGGGGAGAAAGCCTCTTGCAGTAGTTTGTTTCCCCCCTAGCTGTGAGGATTGTTTAAGTCTCAAGTCAACAAGGTCCACCAGAAGTTGTGTGATGAAAAGGCATCTTGAATTACACATACAGCTGTACTTAACCTCATAAACCTGAAGTGCTAAGTGGTGTCTCACCTCTTTTAAAAATGAGCCACTCTACTCTCTTGTAAATCTCACAGGCAATGTCATTCTTAATCCAGAGTTTATTTTTTTTATTATTTTTTCTTACTTCCTCCATTGCCCTTGCTTGCTTAGGAGCTGCCATCTGTGGTGAAGGGCACTTCAGCTACTGGTTGCAGCAGCTCTGCCCACCCACAGGTGCTGGCAGGAGCTTAAGGCAACTTCAAACTTAACTGATCTTCACCCTGAGGAGCTGCAGTTTGAGAAAACGTGGTCTAGAGAATTAGGTGTTGGGAGGCTTTTTGTTTAAATATAAGATAAGTCATGCTCGTTCTTTCCCCTTTACCACAATCAGATGGTAAGATGGGATGGAGAGGGGAATTACAGGCTTAATTATCTTTTAACTCAGTTTTTTTAGCTAGTGGGGACAAGCTTGGGCTAGAAGGTACTTTGTACTGGTTTGATAAAGCACCTTCTCACCCTGTGAAAGGAAATCTGGAGTGGGGTGATACAGCCCTGCTGTTGCTGATAGCACTAAGGATGAGCTGGGGTGGACCAGAGCCATTGGGGGAGATTTGATGGTCTTCTAGAGTAGCACTCCCAGCTTTGCTGTATGTTTGTCACTGATAATTGATTTCATTTTGCAGAGTTCAGATTCCAAGTCCCTATTGATATAGAGTTGCTGGTGTAGATGATGCTAAACTCTTTAATTTTAAAACAAAGTACCATAAAAAAAATAATTTAAAAATTGCTACCAGTGAAACTGAGACCTGAATTTTACTTGGTGTGGGTAATGAAGAGAACTGTGCTACTTCATGCTGTAGTAAAGACCTAATCTGATGCTTCTGATGTTAACAACTGTGACTATCTGTTAATAGGAAATATTTTATTACCAGGTGCAAAGCTCTGCTTTCGTGCTGCTGCATTGCTTGTGGTGAAGTTATGTGGAAAACATAATTTTCAAAAGTGTTGTTTGTTTTTAACTAGCCCAGAAAACGAATGCTTTCATGCTTAAGGCATGAGTTGGTTGGTTTGTTTTTGTTTTTAAACTGAAATGAATTTAATTTGATTTCAAAGTAACACTTGATAGAGTGTGTTAGAGATTAAAGCTTTGTAGGACTTTCTCATAAAAGACAGGCAAGGCTTAGAGCTAAAAAAAACACCATCTGTCTACCAAAAGCAAGAGTCTTTTTCTTCCCCACTCCACCCTTCTCACATTACTTTTAAATATCTCTGATGATGTCTGCCCTGGTGTGGGTATTCAAACTGTGACTTTTAAAAACATACAGTTATATAATACAGTCTCTGCTTCTTTCCTTGTACACCTCAGAAATTCAGCAATTAAAAAGCAGCTGCTTTTTTCTGACCCATGTTACAAATGGCTGATGAAGTTCAGGATTTCTTTTCTCAGGCCACTGCAAGAGTAATACCTATCAGGGGTGATTAATTATGAAGCCTTACACACAACACAAGCCTCTGCTCATTTCAGATTCTGTAAAACATGGTGCTGCTTTCTTTTTACAGACAAGGGATTTACAGGTAGACACACAGACATGATGAGGTAAGAGCACAGAACCATAGATATGTGATCTTCACCTTCTCCTCAAAAGCAAACCCAACTCTTTGGACAGTAAGTGTGCTATCAGGTATTTAGGTGAACCTAAATCTTAACATCAAATCTCCTAATCCCTCTTTGTTTTGGTTTTGGGCTTTTTTGCTTTAATTGCAAGAGAAGCTTTGGTTATTAATTACAGATTAGGTCCTTTATCCTAAAATTATAGCATTGGATTATTTCTTTGTCTATAGAAAAACTTCTCCCACAAACATCAAACTGATTTTTAGGGGTGGAATTGCAGATAGCTGCCAAATTCAAGATGCAGGAGGTAGAGGTGTTTAATTTCCTCGAGAGAGTTCACTAGACACAATACAAAAAAGTAAAGACAATCCACATGTACTGCTAGTGCTGGAGCTTTTATAGGAGTCTTTGGGTCAAACTCTGCAAAGAAGCCAATTGATTCAACTGATTTTTAATTAAAACAGTAGGAGGTCATCCTGATCTGTTAGCAGGAGTTTTACACTCCTGGTTTGTGTCCTTCCTGCTGACTGGCTGCATGTTTCTTTTTTGCAGTATGGAATGTGCTTTGGCTCACTCACTGTAATTGTGATTTTATAAATCTATTAGAAATAGTCTTAGTTTTCTATTTATTTTCTCTTTTTTTTAGTTGCTTTTTTTGTCTTTTTTTTTTTTTCCCAGGAGCTCCCAGTGTTATCTCGGGTAGCTTTAGGTGATATTTCAGAGACTTAGTAAAGTGTTTAAATCTGCCTCAGTGTGTTTGTATTTCAGTCTCTGGTGATGTCATTCCTCAAACTTTGAATGGGAATAGCAACAATGTTACAGCTCATTAAGGTAAATATTTTCATGACTGAAAGTGACTTGTATCAAACACTGGAACTGTTTGAAGAGACAGGCCTGGGATGTACTGTGTAGTGTTTTGTGCTCCACATTGACCATGGCAGAGCAAAATACTTAAAAACATGGGGCAAGAGTTGAATTTAGAAGTTTCGAGATGTCAAAAGATAAGACTGGAAGCATGGATGTTGCTTTTAAGGTGGCAACGTGCCACAGCCACTGATCTTTTTCAGTCCCTCAAGTGAGGCATGACGTTGGAAAGATTTCTTAGATAATTATGCTTGCTTTCAAAGCACTTCTTAAAAAAGCTATGGAAGTAGTTCATGAGTTTTGTTTAGAAGTCTTGATGTGCTTGAGAGAACTGGATAAACTCTGAGTTTAGTGCTGGTGTGGTTCTTGGCAAACTCCCTCCTTGAGCTGCTAATGACATTGTAGCTGTGGAGAGGGGGTGTACATCGGAGACTCTCTGCCCTAGCAGAGCTAAAGCAAGAACAGGCAATGTGCTAATACTGTCAGGAATAGTCTTGCTTTGGCAGAGACATATGTTAGACAACCTGATAAGTCTTCCTTTAAAACGGAAAAAAAACATCTTATTCTTTGAGTCAGTGTTACAGGGCAAGAAATCCTACTTTCATCTTTACTGTTTGTGGTTTTTCTTAAAGTGATCTCAGAGAAATCTTTTCTCTAGCCCACACAGGGTAAGAAATGGGGATATATGAAGAGATTTCTGCTGATTTATTCACTTAAATTCTTTGTCATGTGTTGGAAAGGGGTATATATTACTTTCTGAATAATTGAGACACCAGAGGCATTCCTTGCTTTATATTTTAGGAGCAGCAGAGTCCATTAGAGCAGAAACATATGTACATGTCAGGGTCTGACATTTTCATGTAGACAGTGAGTAGTGATGTGGAACCAAGTTAGATCCTTGTTTTATGATTCCCTTGTTTGGTACCTTGTAGATAAAAGGCCTAGGGAGAAATCACAGGAGCAAGCCAGGAGCAGGGGATGGGGTTGGAACTCGATGATCTTTAAGGTCCCTTCCAACACAAACTATTCTATGATTCTATGTCTAACTTGAGGTGGCATTGTTGGAAGGAGGCTGGTGCAACAAAAAGAGCAACACAAGAAGAAAGAATGTTGTGAGGATTGATCTGACTTTCAGAGGTTGGAACAAGTAACTGGAGTTTGATGCAAACTTTAAATGATTGAGTACAGTCACACTTTGCCTCCAAAGGTAGAATTCTAGCTGGGACTCTCTTGAAGTGGATCCACGTAAGCTGAAGAGAACCATGCTTGTTATGTTGGAACAGTGCATTTTTTAGACACTTAACAGTCTGTCTTGTTGCTCTGCAGTAGTCATCTTTGCTGAATAACATGTTAGCAATTTTCCTCTTACAGAACATCTGCTTTCTGCCTGAATCATTGAACAAGGCTTGTCAGAGCCTGCTGCCCTCCTCACTAACTCCTGCCTTGCTGAAGGGTGTGGGCTGAGTTTCATCACTGAGGTGTCAGCCTTAGGTTCCCCGGTGTCTGCAGGAGTGTCCTCCTTCTTGAAAAGACAGTGGAATAAAAGTAAAATTCACTTTGGCACCTGAGAATGAAATCTTCACACCTTCTTTTCATGTATCTAGAACTGTGAAAGAGCAAAACAACTTTGAGAAAAGAAGCTGCACGATTGTGGTGATGCTTTTATCTCCCACAAATTTTGAAATGACTCATAAAATTCATCTCCTGTAACCTTTAAACACAGAGAACAGAGAATGAATTTGGTAAATAATCTGAAAAAAACCCACCCCATATAGAAGTAGTTTATCAGCAAAATTACCGTGGGGTTTGTTTTTGCTGAGAAAGTAGATCTGTTTAATCACCTGCCAAAGTTTTATGCAAATAGTACAACCCGAAGCACAAGTATTTCTCATTGGTGGATGTTTGCTTTGGAAGCTGGGTGTTTTGTTAACTTGTGGTGTTGAGCTGATTGATAAGAATTGGTAGGCATGTTAAGTGATTGTCTGGTGAAACGTTTTCTTTTCGTCTGTAAGATGATTTAAGATCAAACGAAGGCTTTTTGTCGGGCAAACAAAAAGGGATGGAGCTAAGTACTAAAAAAGGGTTGTTTCTAAGAGAGGAAAGCATGGATATATTTCTTTTGCTCTGCTTCTGTGCTGCTCTCTCTTTTGGGGGGCACAGAGTGAGTCATGCAAGAGTTAAGGAGCAAATAAAAACAAAAGAACTAGGTCTGTACATCCAGCCTAAGTGCTTTCCTTGGGGGGAAGAGGCTTTCTGGCACTGCAGCAGCTCAGGAGCAGCAAACAACTCATGCCCTCTCCCTACCTGAAGTGTGACAGTAATGTTTTAATCTTTTGAAGTGAACAAGTTTCTATGACTAGGTTAAAATTCACCCATAGAACAGCTTGTTTCTGTTGGTGATACGTTATGCCTTTAATTAAATGGCTGACTTACACTTGACAACTAATTGGAGTGATGTATGGCTTTTATTAGAAACCCATGACTAATTTTTTCTTGCCGTTCTTTGCTGTCTTATTGTTCTTGCTTCCCCTCCTCCAAAGCTGCTGCTTCGTGCCAGCCATGTCCTCCAGGCACTGGTGCAGACCAGTGTTCTCTCTTGCTTGGGCTTTTACCTGTTCCAGTTAAAGCTATTGTTTTCAGATATTTTCCACGTCACCTTACAGAAATTTTCCATTTCATCATAGTTCTGCCGTTATTTTTGTTTTCTTTTAAAAGACTCTGGGTATTTTTCCACAAAGTTCTAAAGAAAAAAAAAAACCCCACCAAGATAAAACTCCCCCAAAGCACTCACCACAACAGAACCCCCTGCTGTATAATAGAGTGTTAGCTTCATCAAATTCCCTACTTCATTAAAATAACTGCCAGGTTAATAAAAAAACCCGCCAAAACCCACCTTCCTGGAGTACTTTCTGTGCCGGTAAAGTAATAAGGCAAATTTTATATTTAATTACAATAGGCAAGGTTCAAAGTAGATGTGTCTGGAGATGTTTCTACTAAAATCAGTAGAGCAGCAGCTACAAAAACTCACTTTATCACTTATTCTCCCTGACTATACGAAGCTGAAGCTCCAGCCTTTGTGTTATGTTATAACAAACTGTGATGTGGATGATTTTTTACCTTTTTTCTACTCAGGAAGCTTTAGTCTTTTGATAGGAAATTCATTTCCATGGGTGAACTTAGGCATGGATGAGTGAGGAGTAATCCATTGTTTGTTAAAACAAACTTTTTTTTGTAGGGAGTGGGCTTAAAAGGAAGGAAATGTGATTTAGAATTAAGCTGCTTTTGAAATTTCTTCCTTTTCTTTTTCCTCATCCCACCTGCAAACATAGAACAAAAATCCCAATGACTAGAACTCTCTAAAACTGATGTTTCAAAGTTTGTATCTTTAACATTTTCAATCTAATCTGGAAAGCCAGAGATTAAAATTGTTACTTTAAAAAGAATTATTACATTTAAAAATTATTAAAATGATCACTTTTTTAAAAGTGATTTAAAAATCACAGTCTTGGTTATATTTCCCCTCCCCTGTTTGTTCTCCCCCAAGACCACACAGCTTTTGTCTCTGCTTTTTTAGTTCATATTTTTGTCAGGGTTTTAGCCAGTTTGTGTCACCAGTGTGTGCAAAGTTAATTGAAGCTTCAATTTCTCAATGTGCTTTAACATTTTGCTGAATGAGGTCTGTGCATCCTCTGATCTTTGGGTTGATCATTCACAGGGTTGTTCTGCAAGAAAGAATGAGCCCTAAGGGGGAGTAGGTGGGAGTGAAGAAATGTGGTGGTGGGGGAACTTAGGGGAGGAACACAATTTAATTTTTAATTGGCTAGATGTAGAGCTGGAAATCTCTCTTTCTCTTCCTTTCATCAGAAGGTACAACGTGAAGAGTTTCCTTGCTGCTGGGTTGAGGGTACCTGATGCTGGCAACCATGGCTGATCCTGCTACAGAGGAGCATGCATCCCAAGTTAGTGAACTCTGCTGTGAGTGTGGCCAATCCCACCTCTTGCTGGACAATCATCTCTACAACTTTCAGGATGAAGTGGACGATGAACTCATCTGCCATATCTGCCTTCAGCCACTGCTTCAACCCATGGACACCCCCTGTGGACATACGTACTGTTTCAAGTGCCTTGAAAACTTTATGCAGGAGTATAACTTCTGTCCTATGGATAGGAAGAAGCTCTCCTTCCAGCAGTGCCACAAGTCCAGCCTTCTAGTACGAAACCTCTTGGATAAATTGGTTGTCTTGTGTCCTTTCAAGGCAGAGTGTCAGCAGACAATGCAGCGATGTGAACTAGAAGCTCATCTGCAGAACAGGTGGGTTCCCATTTACATTCTCTTCTTACTCCTTGTATAATGTCACCTCTCTGTCATGATTTATCTGCTCTGATTGCTTTCTCACCAGTGCTTTTGTCTCCTTATCTTCTTGTGTTGTTTGGGAATGGAGACACCTTCTCAAAAGAATCATAGAGTTGGAAGGGATCTTCAAAGCCCATCCAGTGCAACCCCTTGCAGTGAGCAGGGACATCCTGCACTAGATGAGGTTGCTCAGAGCATCAGCAAGCCTGGCCTTGACTGTCTCCAGGGATGGGGCCTCCACCACCTCTCTGGGCAATTCTCTGCTCCATTCTCCAGTTCTTAAACTGGGGCAAGATGGGACACCAGAAATGTCAGAGGGTGAGGCCAGAAAGGTGGGTGGGTGAAGACAGTGTAATTGTGTGTTAGGGAGGCCAGCAAAGGGTGAGGTGATTGCTTGCTTGCACATGAATTGTCTGCAGACCCAAAACCTTTCAAATCTATATGAATTTGTCTCCTGAGCTGGGACACCTGACTCTGAAAATGACAATAAACATGCTGCTTCTTGTTTCATTTGTGCAGAAAAAAACAGGCAGAAAAACAACACTCTGGAAGCAAGGGATCATGCAGTGTTGCTAATTTAATTGGTCCAATTAAGATGTGCTATACACAAGTCTTTGATCCAAGTAATGCAAGTCCCTCCAAGCTGCACATTATGTAGCTGCTGAATCATCTACTTCTAATTCCATTATCTTCTCTCATTCTTTTGCTGATTAAGAGAAGAAAATTAAAAACACAACTTTTTTTTTCCCTTTCTCCTCCTCCTCGTGCAGAACAAGATAAGACTTTTAATTTTTCTATCACTTGTTAGCAGAGATGTGCTTTGGTGCTTCCACTGAGCTGGTGACAGACAGGATATTGTAGCTTTAACAGTGGTTCAGGTGAGAAAGAGTTCTCGCCAAGAACATTTGTTCCCACCTAGTTAATGATTGCAGAAAAGGGAGCTAAAAGAGAGCTAAGTACAAAGCCCAGTGCAGGCAGAAGCAGACCTTCATTGGCAGCATGGATTTTGTTTGAGCCTTGAGAAATGCAACAGTTTCCCTTTCAGCAATGCTGTAGCTTTTGTTAGCAATGCCATATTTTAAAGAACAGATCAACCAGTACACAGGGAACAATTGGGTTTAAGATACCTTTGCAGTACCTGCCAAGGAACTTGAGGTTCTTGTTTGTCTTCAGTTGGAGCTAGGGGAGGTGAGAGAGGATGCTTCTGTGCACCTTTCCCTCAACCTGTGGAAGTTTATAATCCACCTTTTCTTGAACTGATTCTTTGCAGTGCTTCCTTGGGACCAGGCAGGGCTGAATGCCCAGACTGCAGGGATAGGGCTGCCCGACTGTGTCACTGGGGCCATGGTCCATACCAGGGCTGGGCTGCTCTGTAAATCTACCCTGCTATCAGTAAACTTCTGTCACTCCTTAATCCCTTTGGCACAGGAGTTAAACACAGAAGAGGGAGGTACCCTTATATGTTTATCTTAGAGACCTGTCTGCAAACTCTATCTGTCTGTTACGCCTTTCCTAACTCTTTGTATCTTCCTTGGGGAAACACCACTTTAAAAATTCACAGAGTGGAGACTTTCACTTGTGAGCACAGTTAGAAAAATTAAAAAAAAAAGAGATTACACCAAGATTTGAATATTCTTGTTTTTCAGCTTTAAGTGTGATTAACAGGTAGCAGATGACTTAAGGAAATAAGAAGCATCTAGTAAGTAATTTTCTTGGAGAATTTCTCTGCTCTTAATTTTTTTTCTCGATGTATTAAGAGGAGCATGTGCAAATCTTTAAGGTCCCTTCCAACCCAAACTATTCTATGATTCTGGCTTTCAGTTTTAGGCTCATCTTATTGCTTGGAGAATAAATGACAAGGAATAAACCAGAGGAAGTAATACTGGGATGAGACTTGTTTAGCCAGAATGTAAATAAGTTGAGTTTAATTTGAAAAGTGACTCTGGCAAACACCCAATCCTACTCATGTCTCTGAAAGTGATGCTTTTGCATTTGTCAGCCTCCTCACCTGCCCTCTTTAATAGCCGTGGTCTTGATAAAAGATCTTTTTCCTCACTTATTTTGATTGAGATCAGTTTTCTGTCTTGTAGAATCATACAGAGTGCATTGTACTGAATGCAGAACTTCTTGAACTCCAGTGTGGGGAGGAGTTGGGGGGATTATAAACTCCTCTAAATTGCTCTCATTCTAGTAGGTACATTACCAGCATGGACTAGAGCTGGAGTGCTGTCTGCAGGTCCAGTCTCACCCAGCAAAAGAGATAAGCAAGGCTTGCATGCTGCTTTTTTGTGTTACTGGTTTGTTAAAAACAAAGCCTGATTCAAAGCTGAGCTTGGAACTTGAGCCAGTTCCTTCGCATAAAGATACAGTACACAGTCATCTTGAAAATGTCAGAGCTAAGTATTTGCTTATGTTTTAAGAGGTATTGTTTTCCTCAATGAGTGCTTGCCAGGTAAATATTTAACAAGGGAGACTCCTGTTACCATTACAATCTCTTTTAAAAAATAATTTTCTTAATAATTTTGGAAGTTTTAAATTAACAAGACCCTCTTCAGCTGATACTGGCAGAAGTAGAAGCTGAAGTTAAAATGAGAAGAAATTTTCAGCTTTGAGATCTTGAACATGCTGCTTCAACATACCTTTCAGTCAGAACTTACCCACACAGGCAGAGAGCTGCCACTTACAGCCCTTCACAATCTCTCTCCAGGTGTCCTGGTTTCAAGAAGTACAAATCTGAACTGCAGAGGAAAAAGAATCTCATTTCCAAAGGGAAGGATGATCCCCCTACCAAAGTGGAGACAAACAGTCCCAAGGACCCCGAGATACCAAGTGGAGGATCATCACTTGTAGCTGAAAGCTCTGCAGCTGCTGTGGTGTCACTGGGGACTGCAGAGCCTGGACTGGTTAATCCAGCTTTTGAGGAGACTGAAGAAGGTGAGAGTTTGATATAGAAAGGTAATCAGGTTATTTCTGTTTAGAATATTAAAAATGAGGTAACTTTCTCAGACAGTTTGATTTTTAAAGTGCCCCAAACAATTTTAGATATCCTCATTGTTACTCAGCCACTGGCAGGCATCAGAATACTCTCCCCAGTTTGTCCTTGAGCAGAGGGAGATGCACTTACCAGGTGTAGCAGGATCTGCTCACCAGCATAAAACTATCTCAATTCTGAGAATCTGTTTAGAATGCAGGGAATATTAGCAGTATTCTTTGCAGTGACAAAGAAGCATGTAAAACACTTGAAAAACCATAAGATGAGTAGTTAGGAAATGTTCCAGCAGCTTCTTAATCTTATTTTTAAAAGTTTCTTGGAGCTGTTAGTACCTCTCCAGTGGTGTGCAACAAGCATTTTTTTTATAGTATAACTTAGTTATTGGATTAATAGTCAGTTATGAAACTCTTGCAGATAAAAATAACCATCTCCAGTGTAGAATCACTTGTCTCAACCCCTCTTAGAAGGCAGCAGCGTGGAAATCTCTGTGCCTTGTTTCAGAGTTAGTCTCAGTTCCTGAGTGCAGGTGCTGGAGCTGGCAACTGCTGTGCCAGAGTTAACACACAGGTCAGTCAGTTTCCTTCTCTGTTGGCTTTTTCCCGAGGTACATTTGGGGCAGGTTTTGTGTCTCTTGTGTGACAATTGCAGTTCACCCTGACAGGCAGCGTGTTTGACTTCATTAGTGCGTGGGGCCTGCCTAAAAGTTGCAGTGCTGGTGGATTTAATTCTACTGGCTAACAACAACTTTCATCTTCAAAGTGCCTGGGAAGCATTGCTTAGTCTTCCCTGTGCTGAAAATAGGTAAACATGACTCCTCTTTTTACACGGGGGATGGGAAAAGAGGAGGAAAGGAAATTAGAGGAGGGAAGTTGCTGTGAGCTGCTTGTAAAGTCACGGCAAGGGCAGGCCGGTAATTACAGCTCAGTGCTCCCCCCCTTTTCTAATGGGCACGGTGGAAATTGGCATTTGTCATGTGTGCACTTCTAGTAGAAAAGTGATTTCTTTAACCCTGAATGCCCTTTCATACAGCTCAAGAAATAACAACGTTGAAATTTGGCATAAATAGGAGATAATGGGAAACATTATGGAGGAACTGTAAAGAAACAAGGGCTTTTAAAGGTTTTTATCTGAGCTATTGTTTCCTCTCCTGATAGCTGCTTTCCCTCCAGTCTTGGACACAAAATACCAGTGTTAGAAAACTTGTGGTGCTGTGTGAAGGAAAATCCTATTAATGTGGGGGTTTTTTTCCTCTTTGATTTCCACAATCAGACCTTCCTCAGAGAACCAGTCTCGTGGCTGAAACAACCACAATTGAAATTCACCGAGAAGACCCAGAGGAAGAGCTGGGGATGAGGATAGTTGGGGGTAAAGACACCCCACTGGGAAACATTGTTGTTCAGGAAGTCTTGAGGGATTCTGTCATTGCTGCAGATGGAAGAATAGCTCCTGGGGACCATATTCTTGAGGTATGTGAAACCCCATTGCTAGTTCTGACTTCTTTTGATTTGCTTCTCTTGACTCAAGGTGAGGGCTGGCAGAGGAGACTTGCTTAGAAAAATTGGGAAAACTCTACAGCTGAGGGTTTAAAAGCACTGATCAGACTTGTGTTTGTGGCTTATCTTTGATAAGCAAATTTTTGAGGCTCCCTCTAGTCATACTCATATTGACCTTGCATATTTGACAGCTTTTTGAAGTTTATATCTTTTTGTATGAATGAAGAAGACTTCTGTCTGATAAATTTCACCCAGTAGCACAGTTTATCTCCAAAACACTGTGCTCTAGGTAGCAAAGCAAGCAATTATAAGACTTCCTCTGTTGCTTAAGCTGCATATTCTCCATGGGCAGGTCCAAAGTTTAAGACCTTATGACTTGCAGTAAGCATCAGATATGTATTGTGAGTAATAAAGTGTACCAACCTCATACCATGCTGCCCCATGGCCAGATGTAGTTTCCAGATTAACTACATTGTGTGGCAGTGAGCTGAGAAAGGTGACAGAAGCTTGTGAGCATCCACGAGGCCAGGATGCAGTGGGAGCTCTGAGAACATTGAGAACCTCCTGGCTGTGGCTGTGCAACCGTTTGACAAGCTATAGAATCCTAATTATGCTGTGGGTCTGTGGACCTCAGTCAGAACTGGCAGCCCCATGTGCACAACTGGCTGATATCATCTCCAGTTGGTTTCTTAGAGTGATAGAGTAAATTCTCTTTTATCAAGTTGTATTGTACATACCTTGTTCTTGACCAGGTTGTAAATAGGACAGGTCCCCTATCAGTATCCTGAAAGAATCATAGAATGGTTTGGGTTGGAAGAGACCTTGAAGATCATCTAGTTCCAACCCCCTGCCATGGGCAGAGACTCCTCCCACTAGACCAGGTTGCTCAGTGCCTCATCCAGCCTGGCCTTAAACACCTCCAAGGATTGAGGGGGCATCCACAACCTCTCTGGGCAACCTGTTTCCATGTCTCACCACCCTCACAGGAGAGAATTTCTTTCTTATGTCTGGCCTGAGTACCGCACAAACTCTTGTGTGACAACAGACAAAGCAAAAAGTGGCTTCTCAGAGTTACCATGGTAAAACCACGATTAGACTGATCAGCTTGTAGATGATGGACCACTCTTAAGTTGAAGAGTGAAGATGAATGGTCTCCAAGTGTGTATTGAGCACTGGAAGCTAAGGGAAAGCAGTTCTGCATTGCCACGGGATGGAAGTGACAATTTAATATTTTGCACTCTGAGATTTGTGATGTGTCTTGTCTTGTCCTGTCCTCAGCTGTTCACCCTCAGCTATGGTCTAATTTAATCTGTTTTCTTCTGCATTCTTTTTAGAAAGCTGCTCTCTAATGTGCATCAGGAGCAGCTGCTCCAGCCCCAGCACTGCACACAGGGAGTTGTCTCCTACTTTGTGATGTTCTGCTCTGTGGACAGTGCCTGGATGATGTCGGTTCTGATTAGTGACTCTGCTTTGTTTGTCTTTCTAGGTGAACGGCATCAACATCAGCAGCGTGACTCACTGCCAAGCTGTCTCCTTCCTGCGCCACCCAGGGCCTGTTCTCCACCTCATGGTCCTGCAGGAGAAGGGTTTCTCCAACAAGACTGTGCAACAGGATTCCACTTCTACAAACCGGGAAGTGATCCATGTCACCTTGATAAAGAGAGACCGGTCGGAACCCCTGGGAATCAAACTGATCAGGAAGACGGATGAGGCAGGGATTTTTATCCTGGATCTGTTAGAGGGAGGTTTGGCAGCCAAAAATGGAAAACTGAGTCAGAATGACCGAGTCCTTTCAATAAATGGCCAGGATTTGAGGCAAGGAACACCTGAGGCTGCTGCACAGATAATCCAGGTAATTTATGACACGGCTAATGACTCTGCAGCTGTCTGTGTTTGATGGCAGGGCTCCTGTTCTGACCCAAGGGCTAACAGAACATGCTAGAGCAAACTGCAGTCCTTGAAATATCTCTTTGGGAAAGTGACTTCCCTGCAGATGTGTGGGAAGCACTGCCTCCAAATGAAGATAAACACGAAGAGTGAGAATCCATCATGAGTCATCTCTGACAAGTCTGAAGTGGGGCAGTTGCTCGTGGCACTTCAGTTCAGCTGAGGCAACTGGCTCTCCTCTGTGGGGTGGTGTTTGGAGCCTTTCTTGCAGAGTGGATATTTGTGTGCATCAGAGCCAAGGAGAGATCAGGAGAGCCTCTTGTGCTTCAGACACTCAGACTGAAGCTGTTTGTTGGGAGATGTGATAGGCTGGCAGCACAGAACAGAAGCCTTTTGACTGATTTTTAAGCCTTTTCCCCATTATAGCTGTGTTTAGTAAGGCAATTCAGGCTGAAAATATTCTAAAACACTAAATGGGCAGCAGAGAGATGGTCTTTTCCTGCACGATAGGAATGTTCTTTTGCAGCAAGCCAAATGTTTTGTTGAAAGAAGTGGGCAAGGAATTTTTGTTAAGGATTAAAGATTGCTACATGTGCAGCAGATATCAAGTAGATCAGTTTAAATTCCTTATCTCCCTAGGCAATGGCCTCCAATTTCTGTTTTTATCTAAAGATCCTGACACAATGCATCTCATCACACAATGTTTATATCCCGGAAAGGATCTGAGGTCAGCAGTGAGGGAGAGCCAGTTCTCTTCCTGGTAATCAGCAGAGGAGTGCAGCAGCATGGGAGAAGAGAGGAGAGGGTTCCAGATCCTTTTCTGTGTTTTATATATATGTGTTTCCATTCTAGGGCCTTTTAGGATTTCATGGGGATCCCCCAAGTTGGGGGGATAGAGAAAGGCCACAAAGATGATGAGAGGGCTGGAGCACCTCCCTTCTGAGGACAGGCTGAACGAGTTGGGATTGTTCAGCCTGGAGAAGAGAAGGTTCAGAGGGGAACTCAGAGGGGCTTCTCAATACATGAAGAGGGCTACAGAAAGGCTGGGGTAGGACTTTTGAATAGGGTCCAGGATGGCAGGACTAGAAGGAATGGATGCAAATTGGAAGAGTGGAGTTTTAGGCTGGAGAGAAGAAAGAAGTTCTTTCCTGTGAGCGTGGTGAGACACTGGAAGTGGTTGCCTGGAGAGGCTGTGGATGCCCCCTTGATCCCTGGAGGTGTTTAAGGCCAGGCTGGATGAAGGATTGAGCAACCTGGTGTAGTGGGAGGTGTCCCTGTCCATGGCAGGGGGTCCTTTCCAACCCAAACCACTCTATAATTCCAAGTGCTGCTGTATTTCTGTTGTAATGTGCAAACATAACTCCCACATGAGGAACTAAAAACTCCTTCTTGATCCCACTGAAATCAGTAACACAGACAAAGAACTGTCTTCCTCGTGTCTGGGGATTGAATTCCTTTTGAAGTGACATTTGTGTAAAACTGTGAGAGTCTTCCAAATATAATCTGTTCTTCTGTGGGCTGATTCAAATCCTTGGTTAAATGTGGTCTTAATTTTTATTGCAGAAGTACCATTTGCAGCATAAATGTGTGTACACACAGAATGTCAGGGATTGGAAGGGACCTTAAGTGATCATCTAGTCCAACCCACTGCTGGAGCTGGAACACCCAGATTAGGTCACACAAGAAGGCGTCCAAGTGGGGTTTGAATGTCTCCAGAGGAGGAGACTCCACACCCTCTCTGGGCAGCCTGGGACACTGTTCTTACCCTGACAAAGTTTTTTCTCCTATTTCTGTGGTACCTCCTGTGTTCTAGCTTGTACCCATTGCCCCTTGTCCTACCATTGGAGGTCACTGGGAAGAGCCTGGCTCCATCCTCCTGACACTCACCCTTTCTATATTTATAGACATGAATAAGGTCACCCCTCAGTCTCCTCTTCTCCAAGCTGAAGAGACCCAGCTCCCTCAGCTTTTCCTCAGAAGGGAGATGCTCCAATCCCCTCATCATTTGTATTTTTCTTTCTGGTACTTTGAGTTGAAGGGGAAGGCAAATCTCACATCTTAGAACATATTGGTTACAATATATTTTGTGAAGATGTGGCTTTGTGCCAATTTGTCTGCCAAAAAAAATCGCTCCATTTGAAGTGAGGTTGGAGGCATTTAAATTTCAGAAAAGAAAAAGTTTTGTACTAGTTTAAAAATAAAAGCCAGAAAACCCCAAGCACTTGATGCAGTGAATTCCCTGGGGAATTTCCCTGGTACCACTATGTCAAGAAGTAAGAGCAGCAACAATTCTTCTCTTGTCCATTGCAGGAAATGCCCCAAGTAACCACCACACGCCTTACCCCAGTGGAGTCCTTCACAATAAGTTGTGTTTTATTTTTAAAAAACTCTCTGAAAGAACAAACCAAATGTGAAGAGCAGTAACAATAGTGAATACTTTCCCTGTAATTCTGCCAAGGCTAGACTTACAGCTGGTTAAGTGTTTAATTGGCAGCAACCTTAGACAAAAGGTCATGCCTTCAGGTGCTCTGGGAGGGGGAAAAATGGATTTGAGATGCTCAACAATGGAAAGGGTACATAAACTGGGAGGGAAAGAGGTTCTAAAAGGTTTGGAATTTTTTTTTTTCTCCACAATAAAAGAAAAAGCATCCAGGACTTGTGTCACCATCATCCATCATGTGGAACCAGACAGTGTTTGAGGATTCTGTGGCTCTTCCCTGCATCACATTGCTTAACCCCATTTCTGTGTGGAAATTGATGCCAACCCTTTTCTCCTCCCAAGAAGAAGACAGGGGCTGTCCCGAATTTATTTTTTCTACTATTTTTTAAACTATTTTTTTCTTTTTTTTTCATTCCTGGTAGACCACTGAATCAAGAGTGAATTTTGTTGTCTTGAGGCAGCCAGGGCTACAGCTGCCAGAGCTGGTAGAAGATGGCAGCACATCAAGTAACAGCAGCAGCAGCAGCAATGGGGGAAGCCCAGTGCACCACAGGAGACGACTAGACCAGAATCACTACAGAAGAAAATCTACCTACCAGAAGGTAAGTTTTGTGAAGAACAGAAAAAGAACTGGTTGTTCTTGATCTTCTAGATCTATTGGTTCCTCTGTGATGGCCATTTGTTGTCTAAGGCAGATCCCTAACTCCATCTCTTCTTGAGTTAATGAAAGCAGCCACGTTATAGCTTTTGGTACTGGAGAACTTCTCATCCACATTTATGATCTACTGAGAAACACAGTTTTTTAGGGGGAAAAAGTGTCAAGAATTTCATCTAATGTCTCCAACATTGATGCAGAACTGGTGTTTAATCCATTCTTGTCTGGAAAATGTATCATCCACGAGATGCTTGGGATTTGCTTCTTGACATCCATCCAGCACAACACATCCAGGGTATTGCACAATGACACCAAGTCATGCTTCTGCTCTGCTGCCAGAGGGCTTTATGATGCAGAAACTACACAAATTACACTGCAGTGCTCTGTGAAAACACTCCTGTGTCTTCAGTGCTGCATCTGCTACCCCTTTGCATGCTAAAAGAAATAGTATGAGCAAGAGGAAAATCACCAGTCTGCTGTACTAAGAGATTTGCTCTGTGCTTAGAACCTTGTGTTGAAAGGTTTCTAGAGTCAGTAGCTCTAATAAAATGGCTGCAGTGAGGTTCTTAGACTCAAATCCTACTGTTGTTCCTACAGCATGTGTTCACTGCAGGCTAAACATTACTGATTATTAAATAAGATGTTATTTTCTTCCAGATCTAGGCTTCTCATGTAAATTGCATTAATGAGGCTTCATTTTTTTTTGTACTGATTTTTTTGCAGGATTTACCTCAGGGATATGTAAGTCACGAAAAGACAGTTGCAATAAAAAAGGAACCAAAGGAATCTTTAGGAATAACAATTGGTGGTGGAAGGGATAACAAAAACAAGCTCCCTATATATGTCACCAGTGTCCAGCCCATCGGGTGCCTCTTCAGGGATGGCAGAATCAAGCGAGGTAGGGAGGCTCTCCCAGCCTTTATCCTTTAGGAACTGTGGGGTGAAAACTGGACTTAAACCTCACTAAATGAGACCTTGAGGCAGAATGTGCTTTGTAACACGAGGTCTGTAATAACCCTGTCCTATTGAATCACACAGGAGATGTCCTTCTGAGCATAAATGGCATCGATTTGACTCAACTGAACTACTACGAAGCCGTCTCAGCTCTGAAATCTAATGCAGCTTCTCACTCAGTCCTACTGAAAGCTTTGGAAATCCACTCCCTCAACTCCCCAGAGCCTTCTCTGGACATCAAGGAGCAAGGATTCAGCTGGTCTCCCCTCTGGATCACATGGCTCGGGTTGCCCAGGTCTGTTTGTTCAATGACTCTACCTGTTCAATCACAGAGTTGACTTTCACTCAAACACAAGAAGTAATTGCTTTGTTGGTTGACTTGGAAGCATTAGTTGCTATTCCATTTAGCTCCAAGGCAGTGGAACGCCTTATTTGTCAACAACAGCACAGGATAACGAAAGCTTAAGAAACTTCCACTGGTCTTTATGTGTGACCCATTGTTCTCCCACTTGTGCTGAACAGTAGCTGCACTTCACAAGTTCCTGAAACCCTTTTTTTAATAAAAGAAGCAACCTGGAAAATAAGAAGTATAAATTCTGGCATTGACATATAGTCAACATAGATAAAATTGCTGAAATTATTATCTGCAATCACTCTGTGGTCTTTCTGGATCATGTAACAGAAGCCAAGAGACATTTGTGCTGCTTTATAGCTTCTAATCTGATCATCTCAGTTAGGGACCAGACATTCTTTTGGTCTAGTTCCTTTTGGCTGCTGTGAAATAATTCTGATGGTTCATTTTCAGTGCAGGGCAAAGCTTTGGGCTGTAGATTGAACTCAGATTTTAGCAGCAGTGAGGTAAATTTACACGTGACAGGGTTGGGGCTTTTTAAAGCTGGGAATTTCTCTCTCCTTCCTGGAAAAGGCAAACCTGACTTTTGTAGTTTCATCAGAATCCATCCAGCTGTGAAAAGCAAAGTCTGTGCCCATTCAGAAGGATCTTGCAGGAGATCCACGTGGAACAGCAAACCCTTCTGTGGGAAACCCACATTATTTATAGCCTGTTTTCTTGAGACACCTGAAAAGAAGAAATACTACAAAGCCTTCTGTGACGTTATCCCTGTGTTACTAAGCAGCCAGTGAAAGCTAAACAAAAACAGCCCAAAGAAGGCAAGGCTTGTGTATGGAGTGACTGTAACTTGTGCTCCACACCATCCCACCAGTTTTCTCTGCTCTCCCAGGGGGTCAGCCCCTCTTATTCCCTCCAGGTCTGGTGTCAAACAGCCCGAGCTGGGCCAGGGCAGTGCAAACCCTCAACTGCTAGCTGAGGTTTGCCCCTGCAGTGAAATATGGCATAGTCCTTTTGTCTTCAGCACCAGTCATTTCACTCAAATCTGCTTCTTTTGCTTTAAGCAGATTTTTTTTTTTATAGAATCATCGAATGGTTTGCTTGGAAGGGACCTTAAAGATCATCTAGTTCCTACCCTGCTGCCATGGGCAGGGACACCTCCCACTTTTTCTAGTTTCAAGCTGAACTTCATGCTGAAAGACTGATGTTAATGCTCAAGGCTGAAGCGTAGTTGGTTGTAGCATGATTTGAGCCCACAGTGAAGTATGGCATAAACCTTCTGTCTTCAGCACCAGTCATTTCACTCAAATCTGCTTCTTTTGCTTAAAGCAGACTTTTTTTTCCCCACAGTTACTGCTCTGATCCAGCACTAATATCCTTTCCTCTTCAGAGGAAACCTTTGTTTTTTATAGAATCATAGAATGGTTTGTGTTGGAAGGGACCTTAAAGATCATCTAGTTCCAACCCTGCTGCCATGGGCAGGGACACCTCCCACATTTTCTAGTTTCAAGCTGAACTTTATGCTGAAAGACTGGAATTAATGCTCAAGGCGGGAGAAGTGCAGTTGGTTGTTGCATGATTTGAGCCCACAGTGAAGTATGGCATAATCCTTCTGTCTTCAGCACCAGTCATTTCACTCAGATCTGGTTCTTTTGAGCTAAAAAAGACACTTCTTTTTTTGCCAATTACTGCTCTAATATCCTTTCCTCCTCAGAGGAAACCTGTGTTTTTTATAGAATCATAGAATGGTTTGGGTTAGAAGGGACCTTAAAGATCATCTAGTTCCAACCCTGCTGCCATGGGCAGGGACACCTCCCACTTTTTCTAGTTTCAAGCTGAACTTTGTACTGAAAGACGGGAGTTAATGCTCAAGGCTGGAGAAGTGTGGTTGGTTGTTGCAAGTTTTGAGCCCACAGTGTTTAATTCTGGCCTTGATTCTTCTTTCTGTGCTTTAAATGCTGTCTGTCATCCTGCCACATTTAGTGAAGTGCTCTGTCTGGAAGGTGGAACCCCTGTATCTTGTCCTGCCCAAAGTACTGGCAAGTAGCTTCGGGAGTCTCTTGGAGAACATGTGTAATCATAGAATAGTTTGGGTTGGAAGGGACCTTAAAGATCATCGAGTTTCACCCCCCCTGCCATTGGCAGGGACACCTCCTACTAGATCAGGCTGCTCAGTGCCTTGTCCAGCCTGGCCTTTATTGATGTTCAGTGGTGATGCAGCACTTGCTGCTCTTGCTTTTTGGGCTGTTCAGTGGCAAGAGCTGTCACCCACGTTTCTCACAAGTGTGTTTTTTACACTCGTGTGTGGAACCAGGAGGAGAAAACCATCACTAAACCTAGAGCTGGGTGTTCCAGCGTGTCTGTGTGAAGAACTTCATACAAAAGTAAATTACAGTTTGAAAGCAGATAATTGGATCTTTCTTCCTAGTGAGAAGTTAAGCGAGAAGGCTTTTGAAATCTGAAACTCGGCTGCAAATGGCTCAAGCGCAAAGCCCCTGAGGCAAAAACGTTTATTAGGAAAAGTTTAGCTGCTGGAATACTTCAGTGGGACGATGAGCAGCTGTTTCACACAGCGGAGCCCTGGCACAGCCTGGGTGCCAGAATGTAACCTGACCTGGAGCCAGAGCACTCGAGCAGCTCCTGCCACACCTTTTCAGACGCCTCACAAAGGCTTTGTGTGTCTTTGTGCTCCCAAATCCAGCAGCAAGTGCTGTTAGCTCGCAGAAGTGACATTCCCCAAGGCAGCAGAGCCAAAGCTTCCTGAGAAGACAGTACCTCGGTGGCTGGAATTCAGCAAGTGGTTTGTGATCTCTCTCTGAGGAGTCCCTTATCTCACTGTACAAACCTGGGTGTAGGAAAAGACCTTTTCCTATTCCTATTTAGTAATTAGCAGGAGAAAGGCTGCCATACTTTCCATGTTTGCTTTCTCTGAGTGACACACAGCCAGTGAATGCCTTCATTGTACCAAGCTTGGTACAAAGGTAGGATATAAAAGAGCTCAATTCTCATATTGCATGGGTGTAACAGTTGTTAATTTTATCAAATTTTATGTTCATTAGCAGAATTCATGAAGTTATTCATCAGTCTTTCACATCACAACTCCTTGAATGTTAATTGTTGACTCAGACAGTACTGAGAAAAGATTTCCAAGGGAATGGAAACTTCATATTTGAGAATTATCCTTGTAACATTCCCTGCAAAAGGAGTTCCTTCACTAAAGGAAATAAATATGAGCAGCATTTTCCACCAGCAAAAACAAATTTTTCCTTGAAAACAGTTTTCTTTTGCAAAACACTCATCTACTTCCTCTGGTTTTGTCCTGTCTTCGCAGCTACCTTCACTTCTGTCAAGACATTGTCCTTACTAAAGGCAACCTGGAAAGCTGGGGCTTCAGCATTGTTGGTGGCTTTGAGGAAAGCAAAGGAAACCAACCCTTCTTCATCAAAACCATAGTGCCGGGGACTCCTGCCTTCAGAGACAGGAAACTGAAGTAGGTGTGAGCTGCCCTGGGGGGGTCTCTGGTGTCTGTCACATACCTGCTCTGTACTTCTGGCACTGTCAGGGGCTCTCTTTTAAGTCGCTGAGATAAACACAAATACCTCCACATTCTTAGACCTTCATTTCAGAGTCAATACTCTCACCAAAGTTGGAACAAACCAAGTCCTACATTAATGAATGGTTCACTTGCTCTATGAACTACAACAAATTACAAATTAATAGTTACATTTTGAAGGGGCACAGAGGTTTTAATGGAGTAATTGGATAAATGTAGGACGGGGAGGTTTGAATTGAAGCTTGCAGGTTTGAGAATATAAAATCTCCTGGAGGAGGATAAGTACCCCCATGGCAGCAATAAAAACCCTCCTGTGCAGGAAACTTGACACAAGCTTTGCTGACCTATTTGTTAGGGATTGCCAAGAGTGAAGCTGCAGGATCCCACAGAACTCCCTTGTAGTGTTCTCTCTGGGAACCAGCAGAGCTGCCCTCTCAGCAAGTGGCCGACTGGTCCCACTGCTGCTGACCTTCATTGCTGTGTCACCCAAGCACCAGCAGTGCTAGGATCCTCCTGTTCCCTTGCCCTCAGACTCAGCAGGAAGCTTCTGACTCTCTGAATCCATTCCTTACCTCCTAATCTTTCATTTAGTGAAAATGCTGCTCCAACAAAGAGTTGAATACCTTGGCTCAGGGTGAGCTAGATGACCTTGGGGGAGGGTACTATTAAAAATAATGAAGTCCTGATGAGTTTCTTGTCTCCTCATTAGGTGTGGAGATGAAATAGTGGCAGTAAATGGAGTGCCAGCCATAGGAATGAGCAACTCAGAACTAATCCCAATGCTGAAGGAGCAGAAGAACAAAGTCACGCTGACTGTGGTGTCCTGGCCAGGAAGCCTGGTGTGAGAACTCAACCAGAACACAGGACAGCACGAGGTATCACACATAAGCTGGCCATCACACAAAGCTAAACCTGTGACAGATAAACTAAGGGAATGCTGACCTCTTGCTACCTGGAAGACTTTTGGCTTCCTTTTGGGAGAAAACATTTCTTTATTGTGCTATCGACAAATCTGATTGCTGGAGTCAAAGTTAATCCAAAGAGCTGGTGCAGCCTCCCTGGGCTCATTAAAGCTCTTTTAGAATTGGTGTAGCAGAGGAAAAACTCCTTCCAAAGTGTTTTTCTATGACTTGCCTCTGAGCTGCTCTCCTCAATTTTAGACTTTCTTCTATTTAATATTTTAAACAGGTTAAAACAGGCACAACTATCCGCTGTCCCCTGCTGGTTCAATGCAGCTCTGCTCCTGCTCTCTGCCTGCCCTTCTTGGACACTGAGTCATTTTATACATGCTTTTAACTGCTGCTAATAAAACTCTGAGGATGTGGACCTAATTAAGTAGTTCCTATGGCCCCCAGTATTGACCTTTTTAGGTTAATGAAACCTAATAAGTATTACAAAAACCAACTCAACTCCCAGCTCTGTTAGCTGGTATGAAGGTCTTCTCAGTTGGTGAATTAGGATTTAGGTGATTTAGGATCCCATTGATCTGATTTGTTGCAAATAGACAGAGCAGATGCTCAAAGAACCCTTGCCAAAGTATCAGTGATTTCATAGAAAACATCATGTTGTAAAAGTGCAACTTTCAGGGAGTCCAAGGGCAAGGTTCACTCTGTTACTACACAAAGGACAGAACACTGAGTCAAAGTTATCAAAATACAAATCAAGAGTCACCATAACACAATCTGCTGTTGGTAGAAAGTCTGTCTGCCTTGAGGAACAACCTGGAGGCACATCCCAGCTCAAGAGGAGATCACTAAGCAGGGAGAGCTCAGAGCAAGCTCCCTCAGGCTGTCATATTTCTCTGTTCCTTGATAAACTTTGTTCTTTGATAAATGAGCTGTGACAAATGTACCTGCTCCTCACATGTCAGTCACACGTGTGGACACTTGCTGTGTCACTGCTCTTGGGGAGGATTTCACAGGACACTGGAAGAGTTCTTGGCCTTTACCTTATTTGGAACCAGACTCAAAACTACTGCTGGTTTGGTTAAGGAGTCCAGCACCTCTGTCATAATAACCAGAGATAAGGAATTTATTTAATTTTCAGCCTGTTTCTCTGCCTTTATGACATCATGAAACAAGCAGCTTTTCCCACAGAAGGCAGGTATTATGTAAACTGTCCTGTACACAAAAAAAAAATCTCCCTGGCACTTGCTGTCACCTCATGGTTTGGTTGATGAAACACCCTCTGGACTTTGACAGCAGAAACAGTGTGTGACCAACTGGGTTCTGGGGCTCTTTTCCCTGTTCTTCCTTCTGAACCCTGAAAGCAAAGTAACTGAAAAGGCAGAAAAGGTGGAAAAACACACACGAGGAGGGAGACTTGTCACTCAACCTCTGTCTGACACAGAGGAGCAGATTAAAAACCCAAAGCAGTTTTTTTTTCTCTCTTTCCAATCAATGTGCCTGGTCCTGGAACAGCAAATATTTATGCAGATAAAGAGAGGGTGATTCCTTCTGAGCAACCAAATGGCTCTTGGAGAAAGTCCAGGAGGAAAAAGCCACCCTGCTGGTGAGCACTGGGAGCGAAGAGGACACTGCAGCAGGCAGCGTGATTTTTACTATTTACTCCACCTCTTTTCAAAGTGCCTTCAACTTCAGCAAAATGTCCTAGTAATTTAAACGTTGTTCTCCAAGATCAGCTTGGTAATGAATGTTGAATTTGTTTTGATGACTTTATAAATTATTGTGATATTACTGAAAACCATGCATCATGGGTGGGTTTTGTTTTTTTTAACCTTTCCTTTGCGTGCATCAACTCATGCCACCAGAATGGGTCAGGACATCCCAACAGCAGATGCTTCTCCAAGAAGGGAGGCAAGAAACAAGATAAAGACCTTCTGTTACTGAGCTCCTCAGAGTTCTCAGATCTTCTCTCCACATCCAAATCCACTTCTCATCTCCAGCTCTGTACCAGCCCAAACACTGATGCCACCAGAATTATCAGTCACCATCCAATAGTATCCCTCAGGGAAAAGTGGGGACCGTGAGATAACCTGACAACCCAGTCAAGGTGACTGTCAAAGCTTCACCTGCAGACTTCTCTAGCACGTTAAACATTTCACCTCTATTTATTTTGGTGAAGTAAAACCAGATCAAACTTTTTTTCCCTTAAATTCCCAGCTGCTTTTAGCAGTGTGAGCCTGCTGTAACATCAGTAAGGACCTGTGAAAACATCCAACACACCCCAGGAGTATGCTGCAGCACTGACTCATTGGTTCAAGATTCTCCATCCCAATCCTGCACCACCACTGAGGATAGAGGACACACAGTAGATGTGACCACCATGAATTGGGCCTCTTTGCAGGTTCAGCAGCTTCTGTCACCTCCACAAGCAGAGCAAGAGACTGGGGGAGTAGATGTAGAATGGCTCTATCCACCCCCTAGGCTTGCAAAAATGGAAGGAGGAGTGCTGCCTGCAGGACAAACCCTGAACTTACCTTGGCCTGAAACTCTATTGCCAGCATTTTCCCCTAGTTCAAGTCCGAAAAAAACCAAAAAAAAAGCGCACCCATTTGGAATGGTCTAGAAGGCACTGCCTGCCTTTCCTTTGGTGTGAGCTGCACTAGCAATTTCAGAGTTCATGGTCTGGAAAAAAAACCCAAACAAAATCAGAAGAGGGGCTCTGTCTGGCAGAGGAAGAAGGTCTGGCCCCTCTCCCACATCTTGTGTGTGAGCCTGGGCTCTGCAACTGGAGGGAACACACATTTACCATTCCCAGAGGACACAGACCAAGCACTCTGGCTCCTTCTCATATTTCTGATTTGATTTCTCCTCTGCCTACACTGTGCCACAACCAAGGAAAAGCCTATCCATCCCAACTTTTTGTGTGATCAGAGCTCAAAGACACCACCCTCACCCCACAAGTGTGCCAGGAGCTTTCCCCTCACTCCACTGCAACAAGTCTGACATGTGTAATTCCTAAAACTACCAGAGCTGTGCTGTGGCTGCAGGAGGAGGAACACTTTGAAGCCTGATCCCAAGCCTTGCCCTTTCTCTGTGGTTCAGTGCACACACCTTTCCCATGAACTCAAAAGCATATTTAAAGCTCTGCATGAAAAAAAACCAAAACAAAATCCCCGAGTTTTTCTTCTCCAGTTTTGCAGGTAATGACTCACCAAATGCAGTCAGAGCATACAAACTGTTCCCGTGGTGCTGTACTGGCTGGAGTCTCTACACTTCACAAGATTATAATACAAAAAAAAAGAAAAAATATATAACATTTCAAAACCCATATGATTTTAGGGCAAAGATTTAAGAAAGTGTTAAATAACATGTCAAAGTAGAGGAAGATACTTGAGGAATGAGACACTCGTGGACTCACCTAATTACTAGACATACCAAAACCCCTCAAAATTATCATCTCCCCTATTCTTCTCACCCACAAATGTCTCTGTTGCCACCTGCCCTGACCAGTACTAACTGGAAACAAACTAGAGTTTGTCTGAATTTATTGTGAGGTCTGGAAGGAAGGAATGCATCACACAGGAGGAGTGTCAGTGATAACCAAGTAGAAATAAACCAGTCCCATGAGGGCAAACCACTGGATGGGACTTCCAAGTCCTCTACTGGGCTGGATTAACCAGCTTAGTAAAAAAATAAAACAGTTGAGTCAAAACTAATCAAAGAGAAACTCATGCTCACTACAGGCCTTCCATCGATTTCCCACTCAAAGGTGAAATATATGGCAGAAGTATTTTTGTGATGGAGAAAAAGAAGTTTGAAGTTTTTACACACCCTGTGCACACACACAAACACACTATGGCTTCACAAACCTCTCAGCCCACAGCAGCATCTCATGATCCACCAGAAGTGGTTCCTCCTCACACGCTGCCCCCTCTGGCCACAGGGAAATCACAAGATGTTTTTGTGTAGCTATAAAGAAATTTATTTTGGGAGGTGGGGGATGAGAATAATGAGTCTTTTCACTACTAGAAGCCAGGCTCTAAGCTGGTTCTCAGGATCTAAGTCACACTTTTTCTTTGGACAATAAATTTCAAGTCGCACTTACTGTCCTACTTCTCAAAAAAAAAGGAATGATGATGAGGAAAAAAAAAAAATAGACAAAATAAAAATAGCTATTACCTACACGTGTTAGTTTCAGCTGAAGCCATCTTCCATCAGAAACCATAGGATCTGATACAACAAAGTCCTCCCTAGGGATGTTTT
>VZTY01010384.1:8603-44423 GCA_013400935.1 Turnix velox | reverse complement strand
TGCTCCAACAGCTCAATGACCTCAGCCTACTTTTCTCATCTAAGAATACCCAATCATAACTCAAATCTACTTCTGGTTCTATTTTCCCATACTGGATTTTTGTGTGCCCAGTAAAGATTCCCTCTGGCTCAGTCTCCATACAAGCGCAAGCAGTGACCCTGAAGTTTCTCTGTTCCCTGACAGCCTGAAGTTTCTCTGTTCAGGCAGTGTGGCATCTAATCTTCTGAAAATCATAGAATAGTTTGGGTTGGAAGGGACCTTAAAGGTCACCCAGTTCCAACCCCCGTGCCATAGGCAGGGACACCTCCCAATAGATCAGGTTGCTCAGTGCCGTGTCCAGCCTGGCCTTAAACATCTCCAGAGAGGGGGCATCCACAACCTCTCTGGGCAACCTCTTCCAGTGTTTCACTAACACTGAAGCTTTTCTGATGTCCCACATCCACGGGTACTTTGAGTGGGAAATGGCATCCAAAACATATCTGAGGGCAGGGTCAGCTCATGGGTTGCATTTGGACCTCAGAACTGCTGCATCTCTTTATAGCCAGGCAGCAATCTTGGGACTTTTGCTGCCACTTTGAGCTGAAGTAAACTTTGAAATCTCCATTTCAAACAAGACTTGAAGGAAGAAATCCTTACCCTGGGGAGGGAGTAGTTTGGCTGTTGGCCTAAGTGGTTCTGTCAATGAGGAGAGGGTGGATATTGTTCCTTGGTGCTCAGCACTCATGTCTCTGCATCCTGGGTGACTTTCCCAAGTCCACTGTGGCCATAAGGGTATCACATCTTGCCCCTGTGTACTGAGACACAAGTGTCTATAAATCACCACAGCCATGAATTGTGTCACAGCTCATCCATCAGAGATTGATTTCCTTATTTCCTTTTTCTCAGTGACTCCTTAGAAAAAGCTTTTTTTCTTCTTTTTTTAAGAGGGGCATCTGCTTTTACATGGGGAATGTCCCCATGCTGCCTTTGTTCAACAGCCAGAGCCTTCAAATGAGGCAGCTGGGGATGCTGTCAGCCTAAGAAATACTGCTCAGCAGCCAGATTATACACCATGAAGAGTTTCTTCAGGGAATCCATCTTAAATTCATTTTAGGCTAACACAGTCAGAGCCATATATTGCAGAGAGGAGCAGCTAACCCTTTAGATCTGCTAAGAGTGATTGAAACACATCACTCACTTTCTCACAGACAGATTCATCCAAGAAAACAATCACTGAGGGGGAAAAAAAACTCACTATGCAGACAGGCACAGAGCAATGTTAGTGATCCAAAAGGTTTCTTTGCCCCAGCTTCAAACCAGAGCCATCTGCCAGAAGGAAAAGCACAGAAAATCATCTGTTCTGGCTTTTGCTCAGTTATTTTTGAAGTCAAACAAATTTTGCCTGAGGACATGAAAGTATTAGCAGTATTGGCAGCATCAGGACAAACCTAAGTATCGATTCTTTGTCAATAAAGTGGGTTTTTTTCTTGACAGCAAGACTATGCAGTGTATAATCTTCTCTGTGTCCACATGCTGTGAAGCTGACTGAAGGTTTTCAGCACAGAGCAAGCCCTCAGGGAAGGCAGGCATGGGGCATAAGGATCTGTTCATTTGTTAGACCAAAAACATAGAATCATAGTTTGGGTTGGAAGAGACCTTAAAGATCATCTAGTTCCAACCCCCCTGCCATAGGCATGGACACCTCCCACTAGATCAGGTTGCTCAGTGCCTTGTCCAGCCTAGCCTTACACCCCTCCAGAGAGGGGGCATCCACAACCTCTTTGGGCAAACTCTTCCAGTGTTTCACAAAAACATTAACATTAAGTTAAAAACATTAAGTAAAGCTTCAGCAGCGATGGGGAGGGAGGTTGCAAGGAGTGAGGGTCAAATAAGATGTGTTTCAGAGGGCTGTAGGTACACTGGGTAATCTAATATAACCAACAGAATGGAAGTGAGAAACCTGTTATCAAAACCTTGGTGGAAGTTCTCCATGACCAAGAACTCTCTTCCCATATACTTCAAAACCTGTCCTAATTCTAGCTCAGCAGAAGTAATTTTGGTTATTTTCATGGGGGTTTTTTAACCAGTCCAGGTTCCCTCTGTGCTGAAAAAGGTACTTGCTGGGGGGTACAGTTTCAGATGAGAAGGGCAACTGCAAAAAGTTTCTGGTGGACAGCAATGAGCCTGCCACAGCAGAGGCAGAAATGTAGCATGGGCAGCATTGCAGTGGTGTGGGAGGATCATGCCCATTCTCTTCTCCTTTATGTTCCCTTTCTTCTTCAATTTCCCTTTCCCATTCTCCTTCCTTTGCTCCTTCCATTGCTTTATCCCTTCCATTTCTCCCCTTTCCTTTCTCATTCCGCTTCCTTTTCCCTCCTTCCCCTCTTGTCCCCTTTTCCCACTTTTCTTAATTTTCCCTTTTTCTCTCCTTATTCTCCCTTCCCTCCCCTTTTTTCACCCTTCTCCCCACCTTTTCTTCCTTTACTTTCTCCCCCTTTCCCATTCCCTTTTCTCTTCCAATTTTGGTTCAGTTCAGAGTCTTCAAAACAGCAGCAAGCCAGAGAAAAGAAGTTTAATTTTCTATTTTATTTGAGAACAATGTGAGCATTGCTCTTTCTGCATTGCCTTTCTCTGCCCTTGCCTCCTCCAAAGTCAAGGAGAACTTGCTCTGAGAGGGAGAGCAACTGGCATTCAAATTCAAATTTGAAAATTCAAATTCAAATTTGAATTGGGCATTCAAATAGTGCCTCCATTTCTTGCTTATCTGTTTTCAGTTGTTTAGTTTAGTGCTGATTATTTACCTTTTAAAAATAAAGCACTGAGTAGCTTGATCAAGTGGGAGGTGTCCCTGCCTATGGCAGGGGAGTTGGAACTACATGATCTTTAAGGTCCCTTCCAACCCGAACTATTCTATGATTCTATATGCCCACTGTTAGATTTGTCACATTACCACACACTTAGCCTGTAAAATGGAAAAAATTACCTCAACCACCAAAGATAAAGCCAAACCTCCTGATAAAATCAGACTTGTGCAAGGAAAAATTAACAGAAATAGGATCAATAGATTGTGAGGTGAAATAATAAGACTCCAAAAATAAGTACTGAAAAAATAAAAGCAGAAGTGATTTATAGATAAAATAACATTAGTAAGGCTTTTCTTGTGCAGAAAAAAAATCATTATGTTTGAGCCAGGCTCTTCTCAGTGACCTCCAGTGATAGGACTCAAGGCAATGGGTGCAAGCTGGAACACACGAGGTTCCACAGGAATCTGAAGGGACTTTTTCACAGTAGGGTTAACAGAACACTGGAATGGGCTGCTCAGAGAAGTTGTGGAGTCTCCTTCTCTGGAGACATTCAAAACCCCTCTGGATGCATTCCTGTGTACCCTAGTCTAGGTGTTCCTGCTCTGGCAGGGGGATTGTGTTAGATGAACTCTGAGGTCCTTTCCAATCCGTGATGTTCTGTGATTCTGTGAGTCTGATATTGCAGGAGCAGATCCTACACATCCATTTGTTCACTTGGGTAGAGCTCTTTGGTCTGCCAGTGGGATGAGCAGGACAGATTGTTAGCATTCATGAAAGGGCCTTGGAGTTTTGTTGCTGGGATACAGTTAGGAAAGTACAGAGATGCCAGCTGTATGATAGGGCTAGCGAGTGGCCACATCAATCCCAGGCTTTGCAGACACAAGATCTTTATCACTGACAAACACAAATCCCTGCACAAGCTGCAGGGAATTTTGGAAGGTCGTTTCACTAATGGTTTTGTAGGGATGAGGGACGTTAGAAAAGCTCCAGCCAGCAACAGCATCGCAATAGAGCTCTGAAAGCCTCCTCTAGTATAGAGTTTTATGGGGTATTGTGCTTGCGTGTAAAGTATTTGTGCTGGTTTTTTTAGGTAAGGAGAGCATAACTAAGGTAATTTGTATCATCATGGATCAGGGACTGCTGAATGTTGTTGTTAATTAATAAGCAGATGAGTGTTCATATTTTTACAAAGGAAGAATCTAGTAAACTAATCACAGAATCACACACAGAATATCAGGGATTGGAAGGGAACTCAAGAGATCATCTAGTCCAATCTCCCTGCCACAGCAGGAACATCTAGATCATGTCACACAGGAAGGCATCCAGATGGGTTTTGAATGTCTCCAGAGAAGGAGACCCCACAACCTCTCCGTGCAGCCCATTCCAGTGTTCTGTCACCCTCACTATGAAAAAATTCTTTCTCAGATTCTTGTGTTTCAGCTTGCACTCATTGCCCTGAGTCCTGAGTCTATTGGAGGTCGTTGAGAAGAGCCTGGCTCCATCCTCCTGACACTCACCCTAAACATATTTATAAACATGCATGAGGTCACCCCTCAGTCTCCTCTTTTCCAAGCTAGAGTCCCAGTTCCCTCTGCTGTTCTTTGTAAGGGAGATGTTCCATTCCCTTCATCACCTTCGTGGCTCTGTGCTGGACTCTCTCAAGCAGTTCTCTGTCCTTTTTGAACTAAGGGCTACAGAACTGGACACAATATTCCAGATGCCGTCTCACCAGGGCAAAGTAGAGGGGGAGGAGAACCTCTCTCCACCTAGTGAGTACACCCCTTCTAATATACCCCAGGATGCCATTGGCCTTTTTGGCCACAAGAACACATTGCTGACTCATGGTCATCATACTGTCCACCAGGACCCCCAGGTCCCTTTCCCCTACACTGCTTTCTAACAGGTCGGTCCCCAGCTTATACTGATACATGATGTAAGTCAGAACTTCTCAAGATAGGCTTGCTTGTGAGTAGAATTAAGGCAAGACCTTTTGTAAGACCCAAAAGTAGGGATGCAGTGGTCAGGATTTTGCTTACATTTGAGGACTTTCACATTTTTTTCCTGCATGCAATATCTTCTAGTGGTTGCTCAGTGGAAATGATATAAATTTCATATTTGTGCATTCATAAAATGGTGGATTTTATTTAAGGTTTGTCCCATATGGGGCACTTTATGTTCTCCTGTTGCCTTTCAAGGGATTAGGATCAGTTCCTAGTAAGAGTAATGAAATCTGGTAAAGTTTTATGATCCTGATTCTTTGGTTTGTACCACTCCTTCATAAGGATAGTTCAAATCCAACCCCTGTTATCCTGTGATTGTGTGTAATAGGAATATAGTGAACTATAGAAAGGCTGAAAGAAGCTGAGAGTAATTTTTATTTTTCTTTTCAAGCAATAGCTATTTTTCACTCTGTGTGATCACTTGTCATTAGTCTATAACTTCCAATTTGGGGAAAAGCCCTATGAAGAAGAGAGGAAAAATCTCAATGTCCTTGAGCTCTGTGGGTTTCTCACACAGGAGAGTTCTTGCCAAGTCAGGGGGTTGATTATAATGAAAGTCTGGGCCAAGTCTGGTCTTCAAGAAAAGCAATTTTTGTGTGTGTAGGTCTTCTAAAACAACTCCATTTGTATTTTATAAATGTTTAGTGGAAAGTATAGCTCAACTGAAATGATGCTGGGCTTAAGGACAGAGGCTTCAACAGCAGCTCCCTGTCTCCTTGCCATTACCAGTGCCCATCACTCTGGAAAGTTCTCTGGTTTTCTGATGGAAGAAGTGCTATTCAAATAGCACTTCTCAAGAAATGTTTTTATTTGTTGTAACACTCAAAACACTCCCCAGTGGGAAGCAAGTAGGGTACTCCTCAGCACTGCTCGGGGGGTCAGATGCAGAGAGGCTGCCATCACAAATGAGATGCCCTTCAGAAATGAGATACTATGATATGGCATTTCCTTTTAGTAATCTCAGGAAGCTCTTCCAGTGCTGATAGCAATCATCTCCAAAGGAAGAAAGTGCACTAACCTCTGGTAAATATATATCTCAAGAGGAGAAAAAACAATCTTGTGAAAGGCATTGCCTGGCTGCTGAAGGAAGGGGCTGTGGTGAATGTGTCTGGCATCTTCACCTTTCCAGACTATAGGATGGGAAAATGGGAAGAGTAAAGAGGTAGAGCTCATTCCTCAGTTGGGGATCTTTTGAGAGGAAACAAAGCAGGACAAGAAAGAGCTGTGTTTGCCTTTGTGCTCGGAGGCCTCCTCTAAATGGATGTAGATGGCTGTTTGTCTCTAATGGTGAGTGCTTTCTTGCTGTGCCTGCCTACCCACATGAT
Source organism: Turnix velox (assembly GCA_013400935.1). Classification (NCBI taxonomy): domain Eukaryota; kingdom Metazoa; phylum Chordata; class Aves; order Charadriiformes; family Turnicidae; genus Turnix; species Turnix velox. The sequence continues at coordinate 38,315 of VZTY01010384.1, read as the reverse complement.
GCTTTTCCTCAGTGAGATGAATATTGACCTTGCACTGACTTGGTGATGGATGGACACCTGAAAGGAAGATAGAATCATAGAACAGATTGGGTTGGAAGGGACCTTTAAAGATCACAGAATCACAGAATGACCCGGGTTGGAAGGGACCTCAAGGATCATGTAGTTCCAACCCCCCTGCCTAGCAGGGCCACCAAACAAGCACATTTACTAGATCAGGTTGCCCAGGGCCCCGTCCAACCTGGCCTTGAACACCTCCAGAGAGGGGGCATCTACAACCTCTATGGGCAACCTGTTCCAGTGTCTCACCACTCTCACCCTAAAGAATTTCTTTCTTATATCTAGCCTGAATCTCCTCTCTTCCAATTTACATCCATTATTCCTAGTCCTTCCATCACATATCCTATTAAAAAGTCCTACCCCAGCCTTTCTGTAGCCTTTCTGTATCCCCTTTCAGGTATTGATAAGCTACTATGAGGTCCCCCCTGAGCCTTTTCTTCACCAAGCTGAACAAAGCCACAATGTCTATGCTGGAGCAACCAAGCAGGCTTCTTTTGTGGTTCTGTTATTTAACAGATCATTTAGGGCTATGTCACAAACACGTTGGCTGAAAATTGTGATCATATTTAGCCTGCAAGAAGCATTACTGTCCAGGGCTGCTTCTCCTTTGCTATGGGCATACAGGATTACTGCTGCTTCCCCATATGGGATTAGCAATGTCTTCTGACTGTTATGAGGTGTTTTGCTTCAGTCTTTGAATGGTAAATACACCTTAAAATTACAGCAACTTAAATTTCAGGACTTTATTGACTCACTAGACTCAATTTCATACCTGAGCAGGTTGGATTTTGTTTAGAGGCAGGGCACATTTCCCCGTGGCATGTCAGATTGGGCAGGTATATGAGATAAAACACAAGCACGAGACTACATTGTTAGATTTTTGCTTCTTTTTAAGCAAGGAGAGGATTAGACAGGGGGATGCAGGAATGGGAGTAATGGATGCAAATTGGAAAAAGGGAGATTTAGGCTGGACATAAGGAAGAAATTCCTTACTGCGAGGGTGGTGGGATGATGGAAGAGGTTGCCCAGAGAGGTTGTGGATGCCCCCTCCCTGAAAATGTTTAAGGCCAGGCTGTTTAAGGCACTGAGCAACCTGGTCTAGTGGGAGGTGTCCCTGCCTATGGCAGGGGGGTTGCAACTAGATGATCTTTAAGGTGCCTTCCAACCCAAAGCATTCTATGATTCTGTGTTACTTGGCTTTCTAACATGATGTGCACCAAGCTTTGGCTGTGCCCTTTCCACCAAGTCCATGTGCTGGACTATGACCATACAGTTCATAAAACCTCTCTTTGTAAAACCTCAGTTCTCTCATGATCTGGTGTGCATTTCTTTTCCCATCTTTTCCCCATCCTATTTTCCTGAAAATTCCTGTCAGGGAAGGAACCACAGTGTGACATCTCTGAGCTTTCTGGCTTGACTAAGTGGATACTCCAGACATTCTATATAGCAATACACTATAAAAGCTACGAGTTTCTTGTTAGCTGGGAAAAAAATGGCACCCAGGCCTTTCAAGCTCCTCACAGATCACCTCACTGCAGGGTCTCTTGTGTCATTCCTTTCTGTGTGATGACTTCTCTTCATCATCTCCTTGTCTTCCTCAATCCTGATGTCAGAGCTGGATGCTGTGGACACAAGGAGAGGCTTTACCAGCATCATGCAGAGCACAGAAGGTTTATTCCTTCATGCACCTCTCAGTGGACACCTAATTTTCACCACTTCAAGGTGCCTTTTTCACACAAGCATAACTTTATTTATTCCTCTCAAACCCTCGTATCCTCTCCTGCTGGTCACATAATTGCTTATTTATAGCCAGTAATTTCCAGCTGATCATTCCTAAATGCAAGTTGGGACCTTTGACACATTGAACTCTGCTCAATTTCCTCCACTTTGTTGAGAATTTTCTTAATTCCAGCTCTAATCACCTCTCCCAGCTTGTGCCACCTGCACATCTAAATAGGGTTCTCTCAACTTGCAATCCAGGTTGTTAATTAACATAATTAGCTGCCTTCCTATCCTCGGGAGAGCATCAGACTCCTAATCTGAGGGTCAAGGGTTCAAATCTTTGTCCAGGCATGAGGCTTGTCAGAATTGGGCTGATGGTTGGACTCGATGATCTGAAAGGTCCCATCCAACCTACATGATTTTGATTATGAAAGAATAATATTACTATATTTATCTCAAAGCAAGGAGGGGAAATATATATTATCTATGACAATACTTATCAATTGTAAGTATAGAGTCATAGAGTGGTTTTAGTTGGAAGGGACCTTCAAGACCATCTAGTTCCAACCCCCCTGCCATGGACAGGGACACCCACTAGTATCATAGAATAGTTTGGGTTGGAAAGGACCTTCAAGATCATCACATTCCAACCCCCCTGCCGTGAGCAGGGACATCTCCCACCACATCACATTGCTCAAATTCTCACTGGAGATGTTCTAAATGTGCCATCATCATTGTAGCAGCAATGATACTTCTCACAACCAACATAAATGCTATTAGGGTTTTTTAAAATGCATTCAAGTATCAGAGAAATACCTGTATTGCTGTTTTATGCTTTTATACTCACAACTTTTTGACAGGGAGAAAGTGATATTGCTTGAAATAATTGAAACACAGGTTATACCTCAGATCAAATAGGAGAAACAATATCAATGGAAACACTTTTATGTTCTATGATTTCTACTTCACAAAAATGCACTGTTATTCTCGAGTTTAGAATCATAGAATAGTTTGGGTTGGAAGGGACCTTAAAGATCATCTAGTTCCAACCCCCCCTGCCATAGGCAGAGACATCTCCCGCTAAATTAGGCTTCTCAGTGCCTTGTCCAGCCTATTTTGAACTTTAGCAAATAGTGATGACTTTATAATGGAATGGTTATATGGCAGATTAGAAGTGGGGGTTTTGCTGGATCAGTAATTCAGTGTATATATATAAAAAAGGTATTTGGCCCCTCTCTAACAAAATAATCTCAGCTGTGGTTTTGAAGTTGATTCTCCTTGCAGCTCACACCAGAGGATGTGCAAGATCTCAGTCTGCTGCCTTTTACCAGCAGCATTCAATCTGGGAGCAAGACATTGCTAAGCAGAAAAGCAGACACTTAAAATTAAAAGAAGTTTCAGGTTTTCTTCACTCTCTTTTCCAGCCCGATATCGTGGGTTTTTTTAATGAGAAGCAGTGGCCACTAGAGGGAGAATGGGTTATGCGTTTGATTTGCTTATCTTTTATTCATGTTAAATACGTCTTCTCCGTGTCAGTAAATGACACATAAAACCTGTTTTTCTTGTTCTGATTTGTGTGATCCTAATCTGGTTTTATCTCCTCGCAGCAACACAATGAAGTAAGAATGACAAGCCGTGGTTTTATTAAAATACCTCGCCTGGCTTGATTTGAGTGTAAATTACAGGCAAGCGTTGCCTCACGCTCTTTGCGGATATTAATAACAGGGAAATAATATTGCACATTGAGAGATTACTTAATAATAACTCAGTAATTTCTTATTATTAAGGGTTACTTCTAGAAGGAATTAGGACCAGGTAATGCTGGCAACTTGGAAATAAAAAGAAAACATTCTGGTGGTTTTTAATTTCTTGCAAAGTTCCCCATAAAATTCTTTTTAAAATATACAACACTCAGATTTGGTTTTGTTTTTTTTAGGATGGGCTGTTTAGTGACCTTGTCCCAGCATCTCTTACAATTATAGAGTTGGAAAGGACCTTCAAAGGTCATGTAGTCCAATCCCCCTGCAGTGAGTAGGGACATCTTGCACTAGATCAGGTTGCTCAGAGCCTCATCAAGCCTGGCCTTGAATGTCTCCAAGGATGGGACCTTCACCACCTCTCTGGGCAACTTGTGCCAGTGTCTCACCACCCTCATGGTGAAGAACTTCTTCATAATGTCTAATCTAAACCTGTCCTGCTCTAGTTAAAACCACTGCCCCTTGTCCTACCACTACATTCTTCGCCAAACAGCCCCTACCCAGATTTCCTGTAGTCCCCTTCAGGTACTGGTAGTCTGCTATGAGGCCACCCTAGAGATCTCTAGTTCTTTTCTTCTGCTCATGGACAATATATTTTGCATCAGTGAATTAAGAGAGGCACCTAAGACTAAGGGCTGTGTTTGGGAGTGCATTTCATGGGTTTGGTCCCCTGGCACACTGTACAGGGATGCCCTCTTCGTGGAGGCTGCTCTGGCAGCTGGAACATCACTGAAGGGAGTTTTGGAAGGCACACAAGAGCCTCTTTTCAAAAGAGGCCAAGACATTGCACAGCTCTTACTCCTATTTCAAGCAATATCAGCCTTTGAAGCCAATGCTGAATTTTTTATTTTTTTTTTATGTTGTGGACAATAAGAGAGGAATCACTCCGATTGATCTCCAGGGGGTAGGCAGGAGCTTCAGGGAGGGCTTCTCCTGATATTTCCCCAGCAGGCTGAATCCTCCCTTATCCACTGTGAGCAGAAACACATATCCTTAGTTCTCCTTGACCTGATGCTTCCCATGGATTATTTTCCTCAGCAGCAGCCCCCCTGCCCTCCTCAGCCCTAGGTGGCCATCTCTCATCCCAAGCTTGCTGCTGTTTGCTCTTTCCTTCCTTGCCCTCTCTTTTGCCCCTTGAAACTCTCAGAAGGGCTGGTGGGCTGGCACACTGGGTGGTGGGCTCAGCTTGCTGGCCTGATTAGAAAGAAGGTTATGTTTATTTTCATGAGTGAGTATCAGTAAAATGGCTTTCCAGACTGCCTAAGGATTTCATTCCAGTCAAGAGGAATCTGCGGATCCTTTGAAGAAGCGTGCACTGCCTTTCAAGTACCTCCTAAAATAGTTTTCTTATGGATATTACCATATTCAGCAGCTCAGACCTACACCATTTCTTTCCCTGGGGATTAGAGATAAAGCTTTATCTTATTAAGAAGGCTGACCCATCCTCCAGTCTATTTTTCCACTGATCCTAATCTTAATGTTAAATACAACAAGGTTTCCTGTAGAAGCAGTGTATTAGGACATGAATGTGCTCTATGCTAACAGAGTAATCTCTTTATTTCTCTCCAAATTTGGCTTATCCTAATCCTCCTTGTGTTTTCTCAGGGAACATTATTCCAAGAATGTATTTGTCTGCTTTTCCCCGTAGATATTGATCAAATTGCACTGAAGTCAGTACAAGATTTCTGAATGATTTCCAGTGTTTTACTTTCAGCTTTGCATTGATTTATATTTTCCCAGGTTTTTCTTTTTTTATTCATAGCTTGGCTATAACACTAACCTTGATTTCCATTGGAAATCCAGGAACTACTAAAGTTTACACTCAAGCTGAGTATAAAATATACACAGCAGTACTTTTGTTCTGCCCACTATTCCAGTGTCTGCTCTCAAGCAATCATTCATAATCAGCTACTCTAAACCTGAAGTATAAATCACTCATGTATTCCCACCCTGAACCTCTTTAGGTGAAGGAAAAGGGACTTTCTGCCACAAGAGTAAACAGAAATAACATTGGAAATACAGAAAGCAAGCTTCATATTCTTACCCTGAATGCTATCAACCAAACTTTCTCTGGCCTACAGAAAAACTTCTTATGTGTTTTAGTTTCTTTCAGGCAACCTATGGCATCTGCTTGCAGGCTGATGTCCCCCAAGGTAGATCCTTGAAGGACACTTTTCTGCCTTAAACCTAGATACCCTGGGAGCAACCATAGCTGAGCTTCTTGACTTAACATGCCAAAGAGATTCTCTTTGCTGTCTTTCTGCCTTGCTTGGTGAGGATGTGGACATCAACACCTTAGAATCATAGCATGGTTTGGGTTGGAAGTGACCTTAAAGGCTACATAGTTCCAACACCCCCTGCCATGAAGGAGAACATCTCCCACTAGATCAGGTTGCTGAAATCATAGAAAGGTTTGGGTTGGAAGGGACCTTAAAAATCATTGAGTTCCAACCCCCCCTGCCATAGGCAGGGACACCTCCCACTAGATCAGGCTGCTCAGTGCCTTGTCCAGCCTGTCCTTAAACACCTCCAGAGAGGGGGCATCCACATCTGTTTTGTGTCTCTGGATGCAGGGTGAAGAAGTGATTCTCACTGCTAACTCTTTGGTCCCTCCAGCACTCTGGCTTATCGAGGTACATGACAGCTGGGAGTGCATGATGGCAACACGTAGGTGCTCAGTCTCAGGTATCACTGGTAAATCTGAAAGAGGCTTGTCTGGAACACACATTGCAGCCCCAACCTCCCTCCATCTTTGGTGCAATAAAGTTTAAAAGTACTGGAGTGAGGAGTAAGGGGATTTTGAAAAGCCAGGAGTAACTGGCAGTGTATGCACAAGGAATTCCCTTGGCCTCATGGATAAAACAAGAACTTGGCCCTGACCTATCTTCGAAATATGTGGCTGTTCTTGATCCCAAGTATAGAATCATAGAATAGTTTGGGAATGGAAGGGACCTTAAAGATCATCTAGTGCCATAGGCAGGGACACCTCCCACTAGATCAGGCTGCTCAGTGCCTTGTCCAGCCTGGCCTTGAACACCTCCAGAGAGGGGACATCCACAACTTCTCGGGGCAACCTGTTCCAGTGTCTCACTTCCCTCAAAGTAAAGAACTTCTTTCTTATATCTAACCTGAATCTCCCCTCTTCTAATTTGCGTCCATTATTTTTAGTCTTCCCATCACATATCCTATCAAAAAGTCCTACCCCTGCCTTTCTGTACCCCCTTCAGGTACTGATAAGTTACTATGAGGTCCCTCCTGAGCCTTCTCTTGACCAAGCTGAACAACCCCAACTCCTTCAGCCTTTCATAAGGCAGTTGCTCCAGCCCTTTGATCATCTTCATGGCCTCCTCTGGGACCCGCTCCAACAGCTCAATGTCTTTCTTCTGTTGAGGGCTCCAGAACTGGACACAATACTACAGATGTGGCCTCACCAGAGCCAAGTAGAGGGGCAAAATCACCTCTTTTGACCTGCTGGTCACACTTGATACAACCCAGTATGTGTTGTGTAAATCCCATAGTGCTGCCAAGAAAACATCTCCAAACATGTCACGGTGATAATTCATTAAAGATCTCTCTGCAGCCTGCTTTCTTATCAAGCCCTGTCATACTGCCTTTTGGATGTAACAGATTGCCTCTGTGTTAATTGAATGATCCACCAGAAAATAGAGCACACGGGAGAGTTCAGAGGTTGCCACTGTCCATGTATTGTAAATAATAAAAACTCAATAAGGAAAAATTATCAGAACATCTCCCCATTATACTTAATAATGGAACAACAAATTGCTACATTCTTGGATGGCTGGGAAAAATAATGAGTTGAACAATAGACAATCTCATTTCTCTTTCCAACTGTGCAGAAATTAAATGTCAACTACAACCACTTATTCTTCATTTCCACTTCCCTGTACCATACTTTTCCTTGTCAGGCTCCCTAACTGAAAGTGAAGAGGGAGAAAGGGACAAAAACCAACCTCATTTCCAAGAAACCAACAATAGGTTTAAAATGACAGAGCATGGTCCAGGAAACTCACGAGTGCTTTTCCTAATGAGAAAAGTTTTTGTGGAAGGCAAACTTCTGCTGTGCAAAGGCATCACTCATAAGTAGAAAAATAGAAATTAGGTGGCTGTTTTTTCACAGATAGTGTGAGGTGGTGGTGGTGTGTCAGAAGAGAAATTTCTCTTCTATACAAAATCTATATGAATGTAAACAGTAAGTTCATTTCTCTGTTTTCATACACCTAATTTGCTTATTCCCACATGGATTATGTTTCAACTGCTTTGAAACTGGAAGGAGGTGGAAGGCAAAGCAAAAGGAAAATCAGCTCACAGAAGAATTAATTAAGCATTTGGCAGTAGATCAAAGCAGCAGAGAGTCAGCTGGTAACTTTGTGGTTCAGATCTAACTAATATTTGGCTGAAGCTGTTCTGGTTCAGTTCTGGATTGAGCCAAATACAACAACTTGAAAATGATGATGTGTGCCAGGCAGTTTGAACCTTTGCTTGATTAATTCCCCTGGATGATCAGCCTCAAAGACTATTTACAAACCAACACCTCTTTCTTATGACCCAGCAAACCCCAGGAAATTTTTAACGTGGGCTTTGGTGTTTCCCCATCCTGCAACAGCTGCACTGCAGCAGCTTCTCAGCTCCTTCTGCAGCAGGGAAGGGACATGTGGCTGTTTCCCCATCCCGATGTGTCTGGAGACATTAAAAACTCAGAGTACATAAAGAAATGGCTGGCTGGGTTGAAGAGTGTCCTTGCTGCCACCCCCTTATATAGATCACACAGAATCACACACAATATCAGGGACAGGAAGGGACCTCAAGAGATCCATCTAGTTCAATCCCCCTGCCACAGCAGGAACACCTAGACCAAGTCACTCAGGAAGGCATCCAGATGGGTTTTGAATGTCTCCAGAGAAGGAGACTCCACAACCTCTCTGGGCAGCCCATTCCAGTGTTCTGTCACCCTCACTGTGAAAAAGTTCTTTGTCAGATTCCTGAAAAACCTCCTGTATTCCAGTTTGCACCCATTGCACCGAGTCCTATCATTGGAGGTCACTGAGAAGAGCCTGGCTCCATCCCCCTGACACTCACCCTTTCCATATTTATAAACATGAATGAGGTCACCTCTCAGTCACTTCTTCTCCAAGCTAAAGAGACCCAGCTCCCTCAGCTTTTCCTCATAAGGGAGATGTTCCAATCCCTTCATCATCTTTGTGGCTCTGTGCTGGACTGTCTCAAGCAGTTCCCTGTCCTTCTTGAACTGAGAGACCCCAGAACTGGACACGATACTCCAGATGTGGTCTCACCAGGTCATAGTGGAGGGGAAGGAGACCCCCCTCTAGGTTAGGTAAAAGTCCTGGTTGACGTCTCCTTTCTTGGAAACACATTTCAAACTAAGCAGTAAAAGAGGATGGTAACAGGTAAGATGTCATTAATTCCTGCCTCTCTGGGCTACTTGCATATGAATGCAATGAGAGGCAACTGATCATCGTCATGGGCGAGTGTGAAGCAGAAGGACTTGCACCACTTGTTATTAAGTAAGGTCCAGCCTGTCATCTCCTGGGCTTGGGACCCGTTTTGCAACCCCAGAAAACAAAGGTATGTGCCCGAAGGTCCATCAAAAGAGGTCAGTTAGGAGCAGGAAGGAAGGAAGTGCAGAAGTTGGTGGTCAGAAGTGGTGCTGCCCGTCTCCTTGCTAGCAGTATGGACAGTTGCAGAAGCTCCATAGATCCCACCTCTGAGCCCAGCTATCATTTTTGCTGAAAGGAGAACCAGACTTTTACAACTCTGAGTGAAGGGTAGCAAAGAAACTCTTCATGATAACACAGGAAAATACTTTATTAATTATGTCTGAGCCACGTGTTTATTAAAGACACCTATGCCCAAGGAGAAGCATTTAGGAATGTGTGTGTTTTGGGGTTGGTTTGGATTTGGCTTTACAGGCTTTCCCAAGTGTTTCTGAGTGCAATTAGAAACTGACAACTGTATATTCCATCCAGGAAAGGAGTTTGAGATTCTTTGTTTGGATGTGTGTATTTACACACTTTTATATTTACTTTTCTTGAGAGATGTCTGCAAACTGAAGACATGTCTATGAACTACAAAACTGAGGATGCAACCTCAAGGAAGCAGCCTCCTGTCTGGCTCCTCCTCTTACTTGCTCATTGCTGAAACTGCAGAAGATGTTAGATACAGTGTGTAATAATTTAATGAGGCTGAACTGGTAAGAATTTCAAGCAAAATATTAACTTTTTGCTGAAGCAAGGGGCAGAAGAGACAGCAACAGGACAAAGGAGCAAACTCTGCTGCATGTGGATGGGCAATGAATCATACAATCATGCAATCATAGGGTTGGAAGGGTCCTTCAAAGGTCATCTAGTCCAACCCCCCTGCAGTAAGCAGGGACATTTTGCACTAGAACATGTTGCACAGAGCCTCTCCAAGCCTGGCCTGGAATCTCTCCAGGGATGGGGCCTCCAGCACCTCTCTGGGTAACCTGTGCCAGTGTCTCACCAGCTTCATGGTGAAGAACTTCCTTCTGATGTCAAATCTAAACCTGCCCTGCTCTAGGGCCATTGACCCTCATCCTATTGCTATTGAAGCCAGACAAATAGTGCTGATGCTGAATGTGCCTGACTCAAGCAATATTTAACTAGTTTCTGCTTAGTTTTACTGAGCAGACTAATTTATCCCACTTCCCTGGCTGTTGTATTGAATTACAACCCCAGTGGAGCCAGCACCTCCAACCCTTCTACTGGGTCCTGCCATAACTGAGCATTAGGTGCTGGTCACAGCCCCTGGACAAGGTTTCATTGATGCTGCTGAACAAAACTAATTCTGGTTTTACTCTCCACAGGCTGTCCTGGCCCTACAAAGTAAAGACATTTCTGAAATAGCAAAGCACTGAAAAATTTAAGAGGATGGGAGAGCCTGGGGATGTTTTGCTTCTTCATGCCTGGCATGCTGTGGGTGCCTTTAGCTGGCAGCTACCTCCTACCTACACAAGTAGAAAGGTGTTTTCCATTTCATGAGGGGGGTTTGTGCAGGTGGAGAAGCCCACTGTGTCCCCTGCTGGCTGGATGTGTCAAAACTCAGCATGAGGAGACTTACTCACTGACCCAGATGTATTTGCAATAGTTTGCTAATGTATTGCAATATTGCTAATGAGGTAAAGAGGAAGCACAACTGAGCAGATGCTCTACAAATCAGGCTTCATATTGGTTGCTTTTCTAAAACCCCTAATTGATGTGGAAAATCATTAAACTTTATTGTATTTTTTAATATTGCATTTTTTAAAAAAATATTTTATCCTATTATGCATGTGTGTACACATCTATTTGTTTCCAGCACACATTTAAGCTCATTCTGCCATTCTAATGTGTTTGTGCTGTTCCCTGTCAGCTTATCACATCTCTCCAATCCTTTTTAAAGCTTTCAGGATACTTCTATCAATTTGCCCAACACCTTGGTGGAAGTCTGCTCCCCTGCACAGCAGCCTGTCAGCTTCTGCACCAGGATGACCTGGTTCTTTGCTAATCTTTAAGCAAATATCACTCCTTCTGTGATTTTCCAACAACCTGGTTCTTTCTCTCCAACTGGAACACTTCTCAGGAACAGCGCAGTTGATCTCTTTCCTCCTTTCTTAGTGCTCCTGTGACCTCTGTTTCATGACACTTTGACACTGACTCATTTTCTTTTGCCCTTGGAATTTGCCTCAGCACCACAAACCCCAGGTCCCTTCTTGCATCTTTCCCCCTCTTACATCACTGAAAACCTCAGTAAAAATCCACCTAATGAATCCACTACTTTCTTTTCCATCTCCAAATCTTTTAATATGACTTTTAATCTCTGACTCTCAGGCCAGAGGTCCCACCTGACTTTTGAAAGCCTTCTGGGTCCCTAACAGTGTGCTCTTCTTTATCTTTCTCTGTGTATTTTTCTCTTCTTCTTTCCAATTACTGGCTCTATTTTTCTTCCTCCCTTCTCCTCCTTTAAGCTGCTGCACCAGTGACTTTCTAACCCCTTGCCCCAGACTCCTCTTGCTCTTATCCCTCCTCTTTCTTGAGCAAATTGAACATGTAACAGTTTCTCTTTTGCTATAAAACCCCCCCTTGGATCTGACCTCTCTTCAAACATTACCTTATCTCTCAGTTGATCTGATCCACTGCCAGGGACATCACTTCTATGGCTTTTCTTCATCCTCTCCTTTCTCCATCCCATGGCATCTCTTTTTGCTCTCATTTTCAACTGTTTCCATGTCTGGTGGGCTTCCACCCTGTCCCATTTTGACCACCTCCAGCAGTCAGTCACTATCCAAATCTCTTCTGTTCTGACTTGTGTTCCTCTGACCTCCTCCTAGTGCTTCCTCTACACCCCTGGGGTGAAAACTCAGCATCTTTCTGGCTTTCACTTTCCCTTCTCTGCTCCTCTCCTTTTCCTAGGTCATCTCATTCATCTATGTGATCCAATTTCCAATTCTAATTGCTCATCAGCTGATGTTTTTACTGTCATCCTCCTTTTTTTTAGTTCCTTCCTGGAATGGATAAAGTTGTTGGTAGGAGTCATCTCTAAAGACAAGATCTAAGAAGGTCTGAGATCTTTTTTTTTTGGCTTCTCAAGCTAGTAACTCCTTAATGTCTTGAATGCAGCTGCCTTTGTGCAGTGTTTTTAAATGGCGTCTCCATCCTGGGTATAGTTTCCAGACACCAACAACTCCAAATAAACCAAAATATTTCTTATTTATGATAAAACTATTTATCCTGCCTTTTTTATCTTGTCCTCAACACAGTTACTCAAGGGGGACCTCTTAGTACCTTCTCAATACCTGAAGGGGGCCTACAGAAAGGCAGGGGTAGGATTTTTTAATAGGATATGTGATGGGAGGACTAGAAATAATGGATGTAAATTGGAAGAGGGGAGATTCAGACTAGATACAAGAAAGAAATTCTTTAGGGTGAGGGTGGTGAAACATTGGAACAGGTTGTGGATGCCCCCTTTCTCCCTGGAGGTGTTTAAGGCCAGGCTGGACAAGGCACTGAGCAGTCTGATCTAGTGGGACCTGTCCCTGCCTATGGCAGAGGGGTTGGAACTAGATGATCTTGAAGTTCCCTTCCAACCCAAACTGTTCCATGATTCTATATGTACACATAAACAGATCTATTATGTGTCTATCTACATACTGGGAGGGGAGTAGCCCTGGGGAGAAGCTATCACCCACCCAACCACGGCATCTGCACCCCAATTCCCCAAGCGCGTCCCCCCACCCCGGAGTTGTCTTTTCTTCATCATCATCTTCCTCCTCATCCAACCCTCGCTGCTCCGCCTTGCGCCGTTGTTTGTCCCTGCGCTGCCCCCATAGGGCCCGGTGAGGGGGTGGAGGCCGCGGCGGGGTTGCCATAGCGATATGGCCTAGGCCGGGGGGCGGCCTGCGCTCGGCCCCGGCGGGCGGGGCGCGGGTCGGCGGCGGCAGCGAGGGCCAGGCCGGGCGGGGCAAGGCGAGGCGAGGCTGGTAGTTGGAGCAGGTGCGGGCCCCAGTGGCCCGGCGGGGGATGAACCATGGCTTCGGTGAAGGTGGCCGTGCGAGTGCGGCCCATGAACCGCAGGTGAGTGCGGGCCACAGCGGCCTTTCCCATAGCCCCGCGCCCGAGGGGGACTGCGCTGTACCCCGATGAGCTCGCCGTGCGGAGGTGGAAGGGGAGCTCTGCTATGGAAGGGACGGGGACTGAGCGGCTGCCGGCAGCGCTGGGGGCGGCTCCCACGTCGTGCTGGAGGTGGGGGGGGCTCTTCCGGCAAAGCGCGGTCCGTTTGAGCCGTGTAGGGTGGCGGAAGGCTTGACTGCCTCGGTGAGAAGAGCAAAATACTGAGAAGTGAGGGCCTGCCGGGTGTCTGCGATCATAGAATCATAGAATAGTTTGGGTTGGAAGGGACCTTAAAGATCATCTAGTTCCAAGCGCCCTGCCATAGGCAGGGACACCTCTCACTACATCAATCAGCCGTATAAGACGTGAAATAAAGCTGTTTCTCGCCCTCTCCCAGCAACGTCAACCTCTGCTGTCTGCTGGAAAGAAAGAGACTTGCCTAGTTAACTTGTAGTGTCAGCTTTTGTACTGGAGTCCTTATGGTAAAGGTTATTAGTAGGTTGCTTAAGCCCAAAGTATAAAAGAATGCCCTGTTTATTGCATTGACAGGAGTTTAATTCTCACCTCCTGAGATGTGTAGAGGAAGTAAACACTTTTCTTTGGTGAAATAAATACATAACTTGCACAATGGAATGTGTTTTTAATAATATACCTTAAGAGAAAATGATCAGGTCCTACTGCCAGTGCTTTTACTTCCTCCCTTGTTCTGGAATGATGTAGCCAGTTAAAAAGAAAAGTGTTTTAAAAGCAGGGGCAGCCAGACAGGCTCCCACCCTTCTGATTCAGGTATTTGAAGACACAGTTTGCAAAGTTCTGAAGGTCTGTTCATGTCTTGACCTTTTCCTTGGGGGGGTGTGGGAACAAACTTTATGATAATAATGATCATGAAGGTTGAAAGGAGAGGTAATGCAGGTTGGTTTCAAGTTGTGAAGGCAGAGGTCAGGGTTGGTGAATAATCTTGTCATACTCTCATGCTTCCCCCTGCGTTTAACCACATCATTCTTTTGAGATTTTAAAATTTATTCTATATATACACATAACTTTTTCCTTTGGAAAGCATAATTTTTTAAAGTATTGCATAGCAATACTTTAGCATAGGTCTTTAAATTATTGATAAGAGACATTATTTGTAGTGTTTTGGGAGTACATAGATTTTGTGAACTAAAGTAATGATCTGGTAAGAAACAGGAGGGAGAGTGAGATAGGAAGCACGTGGCAAAAGGGGAAAGGGCTGGTGACTTGCAGTGGAAACACCAGCTGATAAAGAAGTTTGCAAGTGTTAAGTCAACAGAATGTAACTAGCCTAGATAGGGCTAGACCACAGCATACCTAGAAAATGATGTAAATTGTGACATGATGGAAAAGAAGGAGCCCCCCCTATGGCAGGGGGGTTGGAACTCGATGATCTTTAAGGTCCCTTCCAACCCAAACTATTCTATGATTCTATGATTCTATGATTCTATGATTCTATGATTCTATGATTCTATGATTCTAAGAGCAGTGCAGGCAGAGGCATAGTGTGATCAATGTAGTATTTGACTCTGTACTGAGTGGGCTGTGAATAAACTTATTCTGAAAACTAATACATGTCTGACTATGGAAATAAGCACACTGTCCAGAGCCTTCCAGTTCAAATAGTTAAAACCTTCCTATTTATGGGATGATCCCTGATGTTGATAAAGCACTATCAGGAAGCTGGATTCAGTGTAATGAGATGTTGTTTCTTAGTTTTGACTTTTCCCAGGCACAGGTGCTGTTCTCCCTGGCACCCAGTACTGCAGTCTGGGAGCAGTGCTGGGGGTGGCACTTCAGTCAGTGGTGAACTTGTTTGGTGTGTTGTTGTGAAACAGATCCTAAGCCTTAGAATATCTAACAATGAAGTAGTGAAGGTATGATGAACCCTAAGCCAGAAGCAGCAATCATATTTTGCTCATATAGAATCATAGAATAGTTTGGGAATGGAAGGGACCTTAAAGATCATCTAGTTCCAACCCCCTTGCCATAGGCAGGGACACCTCCCACTAGATCAGGTTGTTGTATGTTTCCCTTGTGTATTTCTTCTCTCAACTGTGCTTCCTTCTTTATGGCTCACAGCTGTGTTTTATGGAGGAAGGACCTTCCTACTTATTTGGAAGGACTTTCCTTATCAGATGTTCATGCTCCAGCACTAATTTCTGAAATCTTTAGCATGATACTGTATTGGGTTAAACTTAATTCCTGTACATCTATAAATTTGCTTTGATTTGTTCAAAGCTTAATCATATAATGCAGCTTATATCATGCGTCATTTTTAATTAGAGAAGGCAGAGTTAATGAATGGTTACTGGTAAGACTCCTGCATCATGGAGCAGTTGCTCTGTGTGGTGTCATAGTGCTGCTAATTGTGTAATAAGTCATGAACACGGATCTTGGAATGAATCATGTGATAGGAAGGGGGGTGTTGTTTAAGGATTACATGCTGCTCTATTGTTTAGATGACAAACTTTAATATATTTTTTCCCCTGCTGTGGTTTATTTATGGTCTTCTGGTTCTCTGGCTTAGAAACATGAAATTGCCTTGTGTGGAAGGGAACTTTCAGCCCATGAACTCCAACCATCATCCTGACTGATAAGACCATATCACTAGTCTTAACACCTGCCCATTTCTTAAATACCTCCAGGGATGGTGCCTCAACTGCCTCCTTGGGTAGCCTGTTCTAATGCTTGATAACTCTTACAGTGTCAAAAGTTTTCCTGGTATCCAGTTTAACTTTCCCAAGAGGAACTTGAGGCTGTTTCATCTTGTCCATTGTCTATTACTAGGGAGAAAAGACTGTCCCCCACCTCTCTACAATCTCCCTTCAGGTACCTGTAGAAAGTAGTAAGGTCTCCTCTCAGCCTCCTTTTCTTCAGGGTGAAGAAACCTAGCTCCCTCAGCTGCTTCTCATAAGACTTGTCTAGACCTTTCACAGTTTTGTTCCCTTTCTCTGGACACCTTCTAGCACTTCAGTGTCTTTTATGTGGTAAGAGGCCCAAAACTGGACAGAGTGTGACATAGAAGGGATTTCTTAATTTCAATTGAGTTGTCAAAGCTCTCAACCATTCTTCCTTAAAGCAGTTAACTTCTCAAAGTGTGTTACACAGTAGTTCCACTAGAGTTTTTTGACTATACCTCTGCATAACATCATAAAAATGATGTCTAATGGCTGTAGAGCTGCTGCTCGGAAACCAGTTGTGAGCTTGAGCTTAGCAAGTTCAGTTACTTGATGTTTGCCTGTTTATCCTTTGATTTTCCTAATTCAATACCAAATTGCAGTGACCACCTTTCAGTCTGTGTTTTTTATATTTTGATGTTTGTGTAAAGGGACTAAAAACCTGCCAGCCAACTAGATTTTCTGCATCAAGTAGAAATCTGCTGGAATGTGAAGCTGAATGGGTGATGTGTATTTTGCTCTGGCCAGTTGATGCTTTTGATCACCATTATTTCTGAGGTTTGTTTCCAATATAGTCATTAGGAACTTACATTTGGATGGGGTAACTAGTATCACAAAATGCAATTTCTCATGAAAATTCTGCTCTTCTTCATAATAGCTATTTCCTGCACGAGACAATGGGATTACAGAGAAGTATAATCTGCTTTGGGGAGCTTTTCTGTTCACATACTGAACAGATGACTTGGGGATACTGTCTTCTATGAAGTGTGAAATACTTGGTTTTGTGTTAAGCTTAACCTTATTCTGGCTCTGCTTTGTCTTATGCACTGCATCTGCACACTCCAAAATACTTCATCTCTTCAGAGGTAATTTTTTTCTTCCATTTTATGTTATGTTTTCTGTGCAGGAAAACTATAATTCAGCTAGTGTTCTAGCAAACCATTTTTACACCTCTATTGTCAAGTCAATAAAGCCTTCTAAAGTATGCTAAAAAGTTTTGACATCTGATTACTATCACCAATTCTTATCCTTTCAATTTCTTATGCATGATGTCTCTGCCCTATTTGAAGGAATAGAGGAAAGGAAGCTTTTTCTGATTTTTAACCTTTTTCATCTGTTTCTTGCATTTGCATAAGCTAATTATTTAGCTGATCCTATGAACTAAACAAGGGTCATATGCTGTCCTTACCTGAAGAAGATACAACTATCATCAGAGTGTGACTTTGCACTGCAGTTAAATTCTTCCCTGTGCTTATCCAGTGCCTCTGATGTTTCCAAATCTTAATTTAAATGAGCTGTGGAAATTTTCCACAGGACTGTTCTTATTTTCAATGCAGTGGAACAGAAAGTCTAGTTTAATTTAATTTTGAAATGGTCAATTTTTAGCCCTGCAAGCACACAGCCCTTAGATTTGCTCTCCAAACAGAAGCAAGTGATGGGGGGGACTCTGGAAATGTGTGTTTGGTGGATGTAGTTTTTTTATGTGGCTGTACAGTCACTGACAATTATTGTGTGAAGATGAACAGCTTTTATGTTTTATTGTGGAGAGACAGAGAAAGTGTATTTTATTGCTTAGGGAAGGCTTTTATGCAACTCTAGGATGTGTTTGGATTAAAAACTGTGCTTATGTCAATACTTTAATCCACAAATAAATTCTGCAT
Organism: Turnix velox; assembly: GCA_013400935.1. Taxonomy (NCBI): domain Eukaryota; kingdom Metazoa; phylum Chordata; class Aves; order Charadriiformes; family Turnicidae; genus Turnix; species Turnix velox. The sequence continues at coordinate 20,562 of VZTY01010384.1, read as the reverse complement.
GATTATTCATTAGACATAAGCCTGGCTCTCTTTGGTTCTGGATTATTACACACTTCTCAGTTATGCATGTAAAGCTAACTTGCTCTGCTGTGTATAGAGCTGGAGTCTTGAATACCTTGGGAAATTTAGGCCAAACACTATGTTCCCTTTAAAAATAACTACTTGCACAATCTAAACTTTAGTTACAGCAGCAGAGTTTTCAACAGCTCAAACTTCTATAGCAATGAGATACAAAATGAGGTGTTTCATTTTACAAGGAGCATGTGACTGGAGTGTTTTTGTAGCAGCCAAAAGAGATAAACAAGTAAACAGTAAAGAGCTGGCTGCAATCTTAATTTCTCTTCTGAATGTTTACAAGTGATTTAGGTAGGAGCTTACTGGGAGTATGAAAGTTATAATTAACTACCCATCCTTTTTGGAATGGAGAAGAGAGGCAGAAAAAATTCAGGAAGCATATATTACAGAATTACAGGGAACAGGGAAATGAATTGTTGTCCCATGATAAATTACTCTGTCTAAAATACAGGTTACTGTGTGTATGTTTCATTTTCATGAATTTTTAGAGATAGAGTGTTTTGACAAAATGTGTCTAACATCAATGTAATACAGATGGAGTGATTACAAGCAAGGACACTCACAGTTAAATATCAGATTTGTCTCTGAAGTGCATGGGGAAATTTTTGCTATACCTGCTTCTGAGCACTGATTGTTGTTGCTTGTTGCTCTTAAGAGGTGTCCAGAGTGATAGTGGAAACATAACTCAGAGCTTAAATGTAGCCAGGTGTCACAATACTGTCACCTTCTGTACCCTTGAGGACAGGCCATTTATCAGCAAGCTGAGTTTGCTGTTTCTTCCACTAACTCTGTGAACTTTTCTTTTAATTATGGTGCTGTGATTTGATTTATACTTATGTATGATTACTATAAAAAGAAGTTGAAAGAACTTAAAGATAGGTGAGGCTTTGGGTTGCATATAATCTCCCACTTGCCTCTGCCTATATCTATGGGTGAGTCTGATTGCAATAAAAATCTACTTTGCTGCTGAGTTGGCAAGATACACTAGCTGTTCTGAATGTGACTTTTTCACCTTACCATACTTTTGGCCAAAACCTTGAACCCATTTAATGCCCTCCAGCAGATTTTTCACTTTGGAAGAAGGTCCAGAGTAGCTGCACTTCTCTCTCTGGAAGTAAGCTATGCATATATGTGTATATAAGGACCTTCATCTATGTTCTTCTGTTGTTAGTGTTGGACCAGTGCATAAAGGCTTAGACTCTGACCTGAGTTCTTGGATCCTGTACAGTTGATACTGAGAGAGTTTGAAATCTGAGACTGAAACGTTTTTAGTTTTGTAAGAAATGGTTTTATTTTCTATTATTCATGGTTTTGTTTTTTATTTATTATCTCTTGTCTCTTCAAAAGAAGTGAACAGTTGGAAGAACTTTATTCTACAGTATGGAGTTGGAAGAATTTTCTCCTAGAATATGGTCATCATACCTTCTTAGGACAGGCCCCCTCTCTAGTATAGAGAGGTGACTAGTGGTACCTGACTTGCACTAGGAAGGGTTCTGCTTATCAAAGGTCATGAGGATGTGTGTTCTTTGAGTATGGGTACCAATAAATTCTGCATAACCATTAGAAATTATGTAAAAATACCCATAAATATTACAGAAGTCTCAGTGATGGTTGTTTATGGCTGTTGTTATTCCTATCTGTAATTCTTCATTCAAGTTGAGCTGGCAGTGTCTGCTAGGAAACATCAGTGTTGTGTATCGTGAGGCTGATATCTACATAGATCATGTATTTGAGATAAGGTTGCAAACAGACTATCTGACTATTGAAGAGAGGCTGGAGAACCTGTTGAAGCCAATGAGGTAGAAGCAACAGTTTGCTTACAGGCATTGACTTAGATTTGTGAGGGCTAGAAAAAAGTAGGAAACAGCCTAGTGGGCTTACAGAAGAGGACTAGAAATAATGGATGTAAATTGGAAGAGGGGAGATTCAGGTTAGATATAAGAAATAAGTTCTTTATGGTGAGGGTGGTGAAACACTGGAAGAGGTTGCCCAGAGAGGTTGTGGATGTCCCCTCTCTGGAGGTGTTTAAGGCCAGGCTGGACAAGGCACTGAGCAGCCTGATCTAGTGGGAGGGGTCCCTGCCTATGGCAGGAGGGGTGGGACTTGATCTTTAAGGTCCCTTCCAACCCAAACCGTTCTATGATTCTATGAGAAGTCTTGGTTGTCAGAGACCAGAATAAATAATAGGTGACAGAAATCCTGTAATCAATGTCATACCAGGGGGAACTGTTGGTTTTTTAGACATAAGGGTACTAAGTTGTAGAATAAATAGCTCGAGCATAGGAAAGGAAGAAGCAGCAGCCATGAGGTGAGGATAAAAATGCCAAAGTTATTTTAGGCAGTGGTTTAAGGAGAACCTTGTAAATGTAATGTAGAAGAGTTGCTCTCTTGAAGAGTTTGAGTTGCTCTCTTGAAGAGTTTGAGTTACAAAGGTCTGACTGCGTGTTTCCTATGGGGTGGTAAAATAAATGAGTGGCTTTTAAGGAGTGGGATGTAATGAAAGTGTGTTCACTTTCACACTAAGATGAGAAATTTAAGCCAAATAGAGTAGCCAACACCAAGGATGATTCCCAGTTGGCTGGTAGTTTGGATACCACAGGTCAGGATATTCTAGAAAAACTTGCTGGACTCCCTAATCTTTTCCACAATAGCTAATGTCAGCAGCACCGGAGCAGGCTGAAACTCAAGCATACAGGTAGTAGGGAATGCCAGCACTCTCTGGTGGTTTTTTTCTCTAGGAACAAACTTGTGATAAAAGTACATAGTCTTTGAGCATCCGTGGCTTGTTACCCTCTTCTTTCTGTGCTCTTTTTCTCTGTAGTTAATCTTAGAAGTTTTTCTGCTTAGAAGCAGTGAGCTGTTCTTTTCTGCAAATAGATTGCAGAGCCAAACAGTGAAGCTGTGGTTGGTGCTTCCCCCAGCAAGCCCCTGGGTCAATGTCTCCTGTTTGCAACCTTATTATCTGAATTATGCTGAAAAAGAGGAAGAAAAATGATGGGAGTCATTGATTCAAAAATTATTGAGCTAAATGTGTACTCTGTGTATTATGACTGCTTGAATAGATTTAGGAGATGCAAATCTAGAAATATTTGCAGGGCTTAAGTGTTGAAAAGAGGAATTAAATATTTAGTTATGGCTCCTTCATAATATCTTGGGAGTACTGGAATGAAGCTAATAATGGATCAGCTTAAACAGTATCTAAGGAATTACTGCTAATGAGATAGTGCAGGTTGTGGGAGAGTCTCCCAAAGAGAATGAAAGCCCAGGGAAGAGCCAATTCCTTTGAAGAAAGTCATTACAGAAAATGATCTTGCTTGAGTGGGAAGGTGAGGCCAGACTTGGGTGACTCTTAAGTAGCTTCTGTGTTTGCCGCTCTACATCCAGCCACCTCTACAGTATTTTTTTTTGCACAGATTTATACACAGGAGAGAGAATAAATGAGGTGTGCAGTCTTTAAAAGGGAATCTTGCCACTTTCATCTATCAAGCAAGATGTGTCAGGGAGGGGGAGCTCCAAGTGCAGAGCTGTGTCCTTGTGTTAGTGAGCAGCAAAGCTGGAGCAGATGAGTCTTCTGCAGAAGGAGCTTTAAGGACTTTCAGCAAAATACTGGGTTCCCATTAACTGAAGAGTTAATGCCTAGTGCTGCCAGTGAACTTTGCTTAAACCACCAGAGATCAGGAAGCCCACATATAGCCTCTGTTTGCATTTGCCTATCCTTTTTAGTGCTTTAGTGCAAATACTTCAAAAGTTCTCCAAGCCTGTGGGATTTGGTACAATTGCTACCTTGTTTCATCTGTCCCTCTCTCTAGCCCAGAAGAACAAAGAACTTCCAGTGCCACTGGGGCCAAAGCACAGTGCCAGTGTGGGCACGTGTGGGGTCCCACATGAAGCTGGGCTCGTTTTAAGATTTGTAATCTCCAAACCTTTGCCATCTTAAGCATTTTGAACTTCAAATCCTAGTTTTTGAATAGTATTTCCTTATTAATTTGTTTCACCATCATCAAGCACATCATTAAAATAATGAACAACAAAATACTTTCAAACTCTGATTTTTGTTGAGAGCTCACTGAGGCCAGCAGAGAAAAAAAGTAAGAGTTAGTTTTCATGATGAAAGGAAGTGAGAGAAAGGTGAGTCCTTCAGTTTCTCAGGCTTTGTTTATTTTAAATTGAGACCAGTTTTGAAATAAAAGGGATTAGCACTCGGCTCTTTTAACCTGAGTTCTTGAACTCGAAGACTCTTAGAAGACTGAGTATGTGAATGGCAGGTATTGTTGGTAAGAACAGCTGACTGGATTGAAGAGCAAAGTCCTCTGTTTTGCAGAAGCTATGAACACAAAGCCAGGGTTATTTACTGAGAGAGGGTTTTTCTAACAGAAAGAGGGTGTACATGTCAGTCAGCATCTTAATTACTGATGAGCTGAAGTTCTCATTATTGGAGACTTAGGCACTTCAAATATTGGCTTTATGAATGCTCCCCTCCAAAGAGGTTATATTGTAAATTCAAAGCAGGAGTGAGCTACAGAACCTGGAGTACACCCCTCATTTTTATGTATGCTTACACTTTGAAAAGGTATTTGTGCTGAGATGACTAAAGCAATTTGTTGTTGAATTCAGGTGTTTTGTATGTGTCTCAGCTGAGGAAAAGAATGACAGAAAAACACACTTATGGATTACTCGGAAAGCTAATGAATCTGGGAGGTCAGGCACAGTTTTGTTTTTCTGAATTTCTAATTTGAGGACCTTCTGCCCCGAAAGACAGAGACACTGCAGGGAAGCAGTGTGGTTTCTTTGAATTGTGTTTTGCTGTACATGAGAGGTTAAGTCAGGACTGTCTTTATGACTTGGAATAGCAGGAGTAAAATCAGAAGAAACAAGATATTGAGAGTAAACTATCATGGGGACTAAAATCCACGAGTCTTAGAGAAACTTCAGAGTATCATAACCCAGGATGTCTTTAAAATCAACAAAGGTTATAGCTTGTGTTGCTCCTGCTGAAGGTGTGATTTTATTGCATTTTTTCTGAAGGCTTGACAGCATGTGTAAGAGGGTTTTCATGAATATCTTCAAACTTTATGTTTGAGGGATGAATTCCTACATTAAAACTATCACTGCAGGTGAAGCAAAAAAGTAATTTTTGGGGTAGTCTGCTAATTGGGACTTAGATATTTTTCCAAGTGGTCATGTGATCATTGACCATGGCACAAAACTTTTTTTGAATGCTAGCTATTGCTGGTATAAAGAATTGCTGCTGTGGCTACCTGCTAGATGTGATTTTTGGTAGGTGAAATCTGCCTATAGTGCCATTAAAAACACAAATTTAAAAGGCAGATCAGGTACCTGATTGAACATACTGTGTGTGTTACCACTGGGTGTGCGTAGTTTGCACCAAAAAGCTATTTCTCACTTGACAGAAGGCAGCACAAGGAGACCTGTATGCTCATTTTCCAGGAGAGCCAGTTTATTGCTGTTCATTAAACTCCTGCTTTTCAGTATTGGTAAAATTGATTTTTGTGGCTAAAGAGATTTCATCTAGGTTGTCCTTCATACAGAATTGATGCATGTGTACTAGTATATAAGCTTAGGGAATATTTTTGCTTCATGACATGTACAGGATTTCACTTTTTTCTGCATTTTTTTGTCTCTGAGTTTATCTTTCTGCTTTCAGCTGTGCTATGAAGGAATTTCTGGTAGTATCAGAACTTTCTTGTTTATCTATCTGCAAAGTTTGACAATGCTGCTTATACAACCAGTATCCCAAAAGGGAACTTGGGCATCACTATAAGTCTGTGCTAGCTAATTATTAAGATTACATTGATCACAGAAAACCTTATGCCCTCACAAAAATTGCTTTACAACAAAATTGTCTCTTTAAAGTACCAAGTATATACACAGTTTCTTTTCCTTTCCCTAACTCACTATCACAATTGTATTCATAGAAAGCTATTTCCTTTTACTCTGGTCCCCAGGATTTTTTTCTGCTTTTTTTTATCTGGCTTCTTCAGATGAAAACTCTGCAGAGATTGTACTACCTGTCTATCAGCTATCCAGCAAGTTTTGAACCTGTTGTCCAATGTCAGCTGTATTTGACAGCTTGGTAGAGGTCTGGAAGATAATGAAGATATGTTGTTCAGAAGGAATGGGAGACTGTAAAAGAATCTGTAGAGCTCTCCTGAACATGCTGGAGGCTGCAGCCCCTACCAGCTGTTGGAGAATCCACTGGGGAACCTCTCTGCAAACCAAGTCCAGAGGGCATCTCATTGCAGTTGTGCTGATGTATGATGAGAAGCTGTTCACTTTTAGACTATCTTTGTATAAATATAGCTCCAGCCATTCAATTACAGTTTTGTAGCCACATTGGTCAACATCCTCAGCTCAAAGTGACCCCATGCTATGCTGGGCTATTGCCCTGCTCTGGAGGCAACTGTGGTTTTTATAATGTAATTGTGTAGTACTGGTGACCCAAACCACAGTGGATTCCCAAAATCTTGTGGTTAAATCAGATTACTTCACTTGTTCAGATATTAGATCTTAACTTCTTGTCATTGAGGTTTATGGAAAAGAATTATTTCAACCCAAGGGTTAATGAAGGTATTTTATATACAGACCAGATTTGTTTTTAACTGCACTTAGAAATGGAATTGATTTTTTTTTTAAAAAAACCTATTTTCTGCAAAATTATTTTATAAGCATTGAAGATGTCAAAGAAACAAAACCTGAAGGCCAAACCAAACAAGAACCTCTGGAGAGGAAATTTTGTGATATTTGAAATTGCACCAACTTTCCTTTTCCTGCTGTTAAAGAAAATAACAAAGACTTTCTTGTGTAGTAGGGTTTTTTAGGCTTTTTAAGGCATACAGTTGAACTGAATGCTCTCCTTTTAAGAGTTACTCAAAGGGAAGTGCTGTTGGTCTGTGTAATTCAGTGGAGCTTCAGGGCAAATGTACAGTGAGTATATTACCAAGCTACAAGAAAAAGCCAAAAGTTATTTTTGCATTGCACTTTGTGCATGTTTTTCAGTCAAATCTATGTTGAATTCTGATGATCATTAAGCAACCCTCATGCTTTCACTCTCTGACCCCAGAAATACCTGGGTAAGAGAGTGATAAAATAGCAAATCTGTAACATTGTGCCTAAAATGTGAATCTGAAAAGCAGCAGACACTTTGCTGAAAAGAAAAGCCATTGATCGCAGTTGAGTTGCTTTTACAAGTGCCCAGGCTGTTTTTGAGTAGTCAAAAATCAAAATTGCACATCTACTCTTCAGTCTAATCATTTCCCGATAGATGTTCCATTAGATGTCTACAGTTAAGTGAATTTCCAAGACTATGATTTTACAGACTCTCTTTCTGTTTTGACACTTCTGCTCCACAGACAGTCAATGCAGTGCCCGTGCCCTTGGCCCTGCAGCCTCGTGGCTCTGCTGAAGTGGTCTTTTGAAGCACTGTTTGAGAAGAAAGGTTGCACTTTCCTACATGTACTTTTCAGTTTACCTCTCACACCCCCCAGATGGAATGCATTTTATTTATTTTTCTCTCTTTTCAAAGTTGTTATGACACATGTTATACTAAACAGAACTGATTCCCATAATACCAATGGAATGGAAAACAAAATAGTAGCTTATCAATACCCGAAGGGGGCCTACAGAAAGGCTGTGGTAGGACTTTTTGATAAGATATGTGATGGAAGGATTAGAAATAATGGATGTAAATTGGAAAGGAGTAGATTTAGGCTACACATAAGAAAGAAATTCTTTACAGTGAGGGTGGTGAAACATTGGAAGAGGCTGGCCAGAGAGGTTGTGGATGCCCCCTCTCTGGAGGTGTTTAAGGCAAGGCTGGATAAGACACTGAGCAGCCTGATCTAGTGGGAGGTGTCCCTGCCTATGGCAGGGGGGTTGGAACTCGATGATCTTTAAGGTCCCTTCCAACCCAAACTATTTTATGATTCTATAATGATTTTCTAATGGGATAAGCTCTAACGAATGCTCTAGCATCTGAATAATGCAGAAGAGGTCATTAAAAAGCCACTGTTTAAAAAACTTTACTGTCCACTGAAGAGCCTTAGAGATGAAACTGGATCACCACCAAACACATTTTGCATGTCTGTAGTAAGGATTTTTCTAAAGCTTCCCTACTGATTTGCAGTCGAGGGAATGGTGCTCTCCTTCCTTGGGGAGGAGTGTCACAAAGACTTGTGGAGGGCTGAGAAAGCGATGTAATGATTGAGGCTCATCAGAAGTTGCATTGAAATCTTGAGGTACTGCTAACATATGGTTGCCCATATTGTGTTCAGTAGGATATTGATTGAATGTCCATGGAGGTGCAAAACTCTCTGTGATCTTTCCTCTGAAGATAAGAAGGGAAGTAGGGAAAGAAACTTTTCATAGAGGTGGTTTACAGTGCACCTTTTACTATGAAGCTGCTGCTGTATTTTGATATAGCTGCTGAATCATCTTCAGTTTGGGGCAGTTCTTCATAGCCCATGTGCTCCTTGTGATGAAGAGAGGTTACTGAAAGTTCACAGTGAGGGTGGTGAGGCACTGGAACAGGTTGCCCAGAGAGGTTGTGGATGCCCCCTCCCTGGAGGTGTTTAAGGCCAGGCTGGACAAGGCACTGAGCAGCCTGATCTAGTGGGAGGTGTCCCTGCCTATGGCAGGGGGGTTGGAACTTGATGATCTTTAAGGTCCCTTCCAACCCAAACTATTCTATGATTCAAATAAGCCATTTATGAAATGATCCTATTAAAAGGTTGGTATCCTACCCCCTTGCAGTTACTTACTGGATGACTAGCTGAATTGAGCAATAGCAGAGTTAATAATAGCACTGAGCTGGTGTATTTCCTGGTGCCTGTGCCAAGAAACTTGGCTGCTTCATCACTTGATAGTTTGGTTAGTGGCCACAGGATCATGGGTTCGAAGTTTTCTTCCCTTGTGATGCTGTAACTGTAACTCCACGTGATGCAGGGAGAGCAGCCTAGAGGCTGGCCCTAAACGATGCTGCAGGAGCAGACTGGGCTTGAGGGGAGGCCAGATTTCCTATAAACATCTAAGTGTTAATTATGAACTAGTTTTGGCAGCCAGCCCCTTTATGTCACTTCGTGATGAGGAGGTTGGAATTTGCCAGGGGCAGATACTTTGGTTAGTGGCTGGGGCTCATCTTTGGACTGAGACAGGGTAAGTTCATTCCTATGGATGCTGGAGGAGCAGCTGGTTGCCCTAGGGTTCTCCTAGCCCTGAAGGTTTGCAGAAGGGTACCTGACACTGCAGCACAGCCCTTTGCAGCCTGAATCTTTAATTAAGGTGAAACTTGCAATCAAAACTTTTTGACTGAAGGAGACTCAGCCCCTGCTAAACTGAATTAAATGTGTGCTTGGAAGTAGCCAGCACCAGACAAACAATTGTTTTTTTTATGGGATCATCTCAAACTCTTTATGTGTACAATAAATTATAGTTTTCTGTCTCATGGTGATACCAAAAATTGGCCTGTAATGAAACTTTCTAAGACAGAAGTTAGTCCTAGAATCTAGATATTCTTCTTAGCAGTGCTGGGTGTGCAGAGGACAGTTTCCTCAGATGGTGCCCACAGTCATATCTCTCTCTCCCCAGTATATATTCAGGTTTGTGCATTGCATATTCATTATTTCCTAGGAATATTCATTACAATGCCAGGAAATCATTATCATAAGTCTATTTGATCCTGTGTAGTTAGATGTCGGGTGGTTGCTGGCAGTCTTTCTCTGCATCCACTCCTCTTCCTCACTGTGTCCCATGTTTGTCCTCTGAAGTTCTGTCCATCAAAGTTGCTTTGTCAGCAGTCCAGCAGGATGGCCTGAGCTCATACCAGGTTCATCTTGTCAGTGGTCCAGCAGGATGGCTTCCAGACCAGCTGCATCTTTCCTTGATAAGGTGTATAAGCAACACTTCCTTAGTTATACCTGAGTTTTATGGCATCCTGCTTGGGTTATTGTAACATTAGCATGATGAATGTTTAACTAAGGAAAGATATACATTTAGACCAAGTTGTCATTAGGCTAACGAGGAGCTCAGTCTGACGTTACAGACTGAAATGAAGCTTTACTATTTAATTGGTGTTAATTCCTTTCACTTTCTCTCAGGTTGGTTTATCAGTTCTGATCCTAATATTCTGTTTCTGACTGCCCTGTTCCTATCACTTTCCCAGCAAAACCACAAGATTTTATTCATGTGGTTTTTTTAATTGCCTTGTGGTTTACAAGTTGCTGTGGTTCCCCCTCTCCCATTCTTTAATAGGATTTATTAATATTGGTATTATCACTAAAATTAATCCCTGTTGGCTTCTCAAAATTTTGTGTAACTGTAAAATGTTGTACTTTTGTATCAGAATGCAGACTTTTTGTAAACATTTAGTATCAGTTTTCCATTACTAAGTATCTTTTGGTTTTGTAATATGGAGAGCTGTCTAAAGTGTTGTACTTTTGTATCAGAATGCAGACTTTTTGTAAACATTTAGTATCAGTTTATCCATTACTAAGTATCTTTTTGTTTTGTAATATGGAGAGCTAGCTGGGTCTAGAGGCAAAAAAGCAGGAAAATATTATTTCCTTTCATACACCATAATCATGAAGACATCGTGACTAACAAGCAGTAATTCTGCCCAAAGTTTTTCCCCCTTTGGGTCCTTCCCTATTTCCTAGGACTAACAAGTTACAAATTAGATTTGAAAGAAAATTTCATAGTAAGATAAACCATTTAATTGGGCCACATAACTTATTATACCTTCATTGAGCAAATGGTTACAGGCAGGTAGAGCCCATTGAGGCAGCAGAATGAAGTGTGGCCATCCACAGGCTGTATTACTGTGATGTCAAAGTATTTTCTGCTAAAAAATAACAATTGGAAAAATCTCCATTTCCTTGTTTATTATGCACAGCTATATCTCAGTATTTCTGTCCCTTAACTGTAGACATAGTGAAAGCTACTAAGGATGGTGTGGAAATGACTATGAGGCATCACTGAAGGCATGCCTCTAACATTTTTAAATGGCAGATCTAAATTCAGTTGTTTAATTGATGCTGTAATTATTACAATTATGTATTTTATTAGCTTAGAAAATAACTTAATGTGTTGATATTTAAAGATGCACTTTTATTTGCCTAATCTTTATTCATTAATGTAGATTTAAAAATGAGGTTTGCTTTTCTTTTAGACTTTCAGCTGGAAAACTGGTGGTGAATAGAGAGGGTGACTGCACTGTCAGTGTAGGTTGTAGTCATAGGGGATCCAGTACACCACAAGGAAGAAAATGCTACACTAAATCCCTGGGTCTCTGTTATTAGGGCAAAATTTTTCTTGTTTAATTTTTGGTTGATGCCAGGGGATACCCAGTAATCAGTGAGATACTGCAGTATCTCTCCTGCTCTGCCATGGTCCACCACAGCTCAAAAAATATGTTGGATATCTCAATTTGCAGATGACACCAAGCTGTGTGGTGCAGTTGATACACCTGAAGGAAGGGATGCCATCCAGAGGGACCTTGACAGGCTTGAGAGGTGGGCCCAAGCCAACCTCATGAAGTTCAACAAGGCCAAGTGCAAGGTCCTGCACCTGGGTCGAAGCAATCCCAAGCACAAATACAGGCTGGGTGGAGAGTGGCTTGAGTGCAGCTCCGTAGAGAAAGGCTTGGGTGTGTCAGTTGATGACAAACTCAACATGAGCCATCAGTGTGCACTCGCAGCCAAGAAGGCCAACCAAATTCTGGGTTGCATCAAGAGGAGTGTGACCAGCAGGTCAAGAGAGGTGACTTTACCCCTCTACTCAGCACTGGTGAGACCACACCTGGAGTATTGCATCCAGTTCTGTAGCGTTCAACGTAGGAAGAGTAGTCTGTTGGTCTACAGTATGCCTACAT